>JAULBZ010005477.1:0-13376 GCA_032360805.1 Neoturris breviconis | reverse complement strand
TTATTTATCACATAGCAGATTACAATAATAAAGAAAATATATAATTGGCTAGGATTATAGTAAATACTGCTATAGAAGGGAGACCATACCTAATAGCATGGAGCTAAGGCAAAGGGTATGGCCACCCTTGGACGATTACATTATACAAAACGGGATGCACAAAAAAACACAAACATAGTGGTCAAAAGATAAACAAGCCATGTGATAAATTCGGTCAGATCTGTCCATTCAAAGAGGATTAGTAAGAGGAAACAAAATACTTCCTCAGATCACTTCTAAGATTAAAGTAATCTAAGGAAACAAAGGGGGGAGGAAGGGTTTTCTGGGGGTGATTTTCAACTTATCAAAATTTGTCTCAAAGGTTGTGTTAACACAATGCATGAAGTAGAATATCCTATTTGATCCCAACTTTGTTCCCAGGGAATCTTTATTCCCAATTATGACATCACAATAAGTATTACTGACCATTACTGTATTTCCGCATCTGCACCCAGAAAGATACGACTTTTAGAAGAAAATCTTTTTTCTAAAATTTTATTCTTAATCTATAATAATGTACACCAATTATATCAGCGACCTCGATTAACCAACCCCTGATTATCCTTCTAACAAATTTTGCAATTCCCTCAGTGTTCAGGGGGTTCTACTGTATGCTGTGTATAGTTTAGAATTGTAAAAATTATAGTTTGGTTGTGCTAAGAGAACCTGAATCCTAAATTCTAGCTGTGTAGCAGACATATTTCGATGTTCGATGTTTTCGATGTTTTATGCACATTGCAACCAAATTTGTTGCTGTGTCATCTGCCATCCTTTACTAAAACAATATGTAAAATACTTTATTTGTGTAACAATATTTGCACAATACGACAGTAGTTCAGTTTTAGTATGAAAAATAGTACAGATATTGTGCACAAAATGATAATTTGATACAGTATGTACAAAAATGTAATGGTCAAAGTGCACAAAAAATTGTACGAATGAGGTTTTATAACCCAATCATCTGTTTTCCCGATTCTACTATTTTGCCCTATGAGGGTATATATTCTATATTATTCTATATTTCTTGTAGCAAAATCTCATTATGCAAGCTGTTGGTAAATTTATACCTGTTCGTTTCTTGGCATTACTTGCTCACTTTGTGGTCTTGGTTACTCTATTATGGTCCAGAGTAAGTTGTACCTGAGAGACTACTGTCTTCAAATTAACACAGAATAGTACTAAGAAAATGAACCAACTGTAATTATATATAATATAGCAAAGAAGTACTAATGTCACTATTTAGCAACAACTCTTACTGAATCACCTTCAACATTCAATCTCCAAAATTCGTTCAAAGGGAAGTGTGCTGAAACCAATCAGTTGCAAGCTTATTGACTTAACACTCTTCAGTGTAGATTAATTTTCAACAAATTTATTGATTTTGACTACTTTTTAAGCTGATAAAATATCTTCTTTTTGAAACGAATTTTGGAGATGACTCCTTAGCATTTGCTGCTAGTAATCCCAAACTAAAGACTGTATTGTAACATACTTCTTTTACAATTTTATCTTGCAATATTTTTAGCCTGCCAAACAAAAGTTTGGATAAGTAAGTAAGTAAGGTAAGTAAGTAAGGCTTTATTTATCAATAGCATTTACAGGATATATATAATGTAAGTATATATAAATTTGTATTTGATTAGTTTGTATAGTCTTGAAATTTGGTATCAGCATTTGAGGCAATATTTGCAAGACTGATCACCATCTATTTTCTGATTTTGTTGACTTGAGACTGAGTGTCGGCAATAAAAAAGTTTTTTTCCAAAGTAGAGACTTTTATTTCAAAAAAATTGAATTTATATGCATAGTTCTATTGTTAATATGTTTCTTTATTTTTAAATTGAGCAGATGATAGAAACCGTCTCTTAGTACATTTACGTATATATTTTATATGTAATATATACATGGTTCCTTCAAGCACTAGAAGCATATAGTATGTGTTTTAGGCATATACCATAAGTAGCCTCCACATATATCTTATGCATATGACCTATGTATGCCTACTGTAAAGCTGTCGCGATATGGACGATATTGAGATAATATCGATTAGAAGTGAGACGATAGATATCGATAGGATATTTCAAAAATCGATTCTGTCAATATATCGATATGAACAACCTTCAACGATATCGATTGTTATCTTCATGTACTAATATGTTACTTGTTGACTTGCTCTAAGTCAGCAAAATAAGACAACATTCATATGAAGTTCTGCAAACTTTGAACAGTTTTTTGTCAGCTGGACAACAAGAACTTGATATCAATGAATTATCTACATGAAATAGCATGAATATCGCACTCTCATTTTTCATCAAATGTTACCTCTGGAGATGCTTAGTACTTTCCTATTGGCTCAAGCAAAACTCAAACAAAAATAAACGAACTTATAGTAAGAAAGTGGAGTTAGGAAGTTTGGTACCCGTGCTATACATAAACTGTTTTTTGTCTGTTTCATAAAAAGCACAAGTTCTTTGTTTAAAAATATGCACAACATTAAATATAGTCTCTCTCCTTCCCTACAGCTTTGATGAAATATAATACTGAGAAATGAAGTGTATAAAATTTTAAAAGGAGAACAATTTTGATAAAAAAATATGCGATCAATTTGACATTGGCATATTCTTCAAAATCAGTACGTTCTAATCCCTCAAAAATATACAGAATTTAGACACAGAGAAAAAAACAATCCTTAATTAACATATATGTTCAACTTTGAAAAATATGAATTATCATTATTTCACATCGATATATCCCAATATCAAACATAGCATTTTTATCCTTATGATATCGCGATTATATCGATAGTTCAGTCCTTTATATCAATATTGAATTTTCTATATCGCGACAGCTTTAGCCTACTGTATATTATTATGTATAGCCTATAGCATCAGTAGACATATGCTATATGCATACATTAGTTAGATGCTATATACATACGTACTTTCAAATGCATTTTGCCTATGTATAGTGCATACAGTATGTATTTAGCTTGTGCTTTTAATAACTTTTTACACTTTCAATTTTATGTGTCATATTTTATTTTATAATTATTTATCTCATTTACTGTATACTGTAAGAACATACAGTATTCTTGGATTTTGAAGAAATTTGACTCCAACAAGTCAATCTGAAGATTGTGCACTTAATAATCAGTGATTGAAGTCACTGTGTAGGAGGGATGTTTGAGCGTATCTACAAAGCCTGAAGTTATGCTAAAAGATTCCCTCCTCTACAGTGAGTATTCACTCTTATTTCGAACACAGTACACTTTTAGTTAGACCACTGTATTTTGATTTTATATTTTTAGGATTCGAATGTAAAAGCATGTTTACAATTTCAATACACACAAGTTCAATATGATCAAGAACATAAAGAGTATGTCTGTGCTCAAAATAATCGCAAATAAACACTGTGGAGGAGTGATTTTTGAGTATGGCTTCAGTCTCCAAAGCCTGAAGCTATGCTCGAAAATCCCTCCTCCAATGTGATTATTTGTTCTTTTTTCGAACAATGTACGTAACAATTTTTAAAGGATAAAGAGAAGCAAATAAATTTACTATTCCATTTCTACAAAGAGTATCTTACTGTATGTGAACCAACTTCAAAATCTATTTCAATCTATTGTATGATCAGTGAGGGAATTATCACGGTGGAGGAGTGATTTTAGAGGTTATAAAGCTTGAAGTAATGCTCAAAAATCTCTCCTTTGCAGTGATTATTTCAAACGCTGAAGGTCATTGACTCAGTTCTGTCAATTTTTCAGCTACTGTAACTCATTAATTCCACTTAAACCAATCTCCACAATTAAAATAAAATGAAGATTTTCTATTTTCTTGGCTCATGAAAAGTACTATTATTTTTGAGCCCCCCTTGTGTCATTTTTGTTCTTATTTTAGTTTGACAATAGGTCTTTCGGTTGGTATTGCTTTATTTGGATTTGAATTGATCAGTTTCTTGATGGGTGTGTCAATGTTTAGAACAAGCATTGCTATGATATGTATCTTTTCAATAATGTAAGAGCGAATTGTATTTGTCTATGAGAAGTCATGAGTAAGGAGCCATCTCCAAAACTTGTTTCAAAAAGCAGATATTTTAAGTAGTCAAAATCAATAAATTTCAGAAAAATTAATCTACAATGAAGAGTGTTAAGTCAATGAGCTTGCAATTGATTTGGTTTCTTCAAGACGAAGAAACCAATCAATTGCAGGATCATTGATTTTTCACACTTGCCCTGAAAACAAATTCTAGGAGTAAAGTACTGTAAATGATGAGTGTACTGCTTATTATGAAATAAATTGTCCCAAAAGTGACCGTTTGAAAAGATAAGAATTTTTTTTATATAATTTAGTGAAAATGAAAGTTGCACAAAGGGTCTGGAGATATGCCATTAGAGTCTAAGCATATCTCCACTAGGCGAATTTGTTCGCGTGAATTCTAAATTAAACCATCGTAACTCGTGCGAACGAATTTGTTTGCAATGGATTAGTTTCTTTGGTATAAAGATAGTTGGCTTAGTACTCCATTGGTTGAAATAAGAGTAAATAATCATTGTGGAGGGGGGATATTTAGCATAGCTTCAGGTGCTTCTATACTCAAAAATCATTCCTTCACATTGATTATTTAGCTCTCATTCAACCACTGGAACCCTTTGTAAATTTTATATTTGAGATAATCCCTTAACAATTTTATGACAGCAACATTTGCTCATGTATGTGCTGCTATCACACTTTCATTGTATATACTTGAAGAATGGGAGTGTAAGGATTATTGGTATATATTTGGATTTTGCAGGTATGGATTTTTAAAAACTAAACACACTTAGGGGTCGATTATGTAGAAGAATTCTAACCCTTTAATCTTTCACGTAATCGGCCCCTTAACACAAAAGTTCTACTCAGACCACATTTGATAAATCAATCTTTAATATACACCTTTTATAAGCATGCCGTCTATTAGCATAATGACCCTGAAATTCATCTGAAAATTAAGCATATCCTTAGGGTAATTCCAAGCCTTCCTATTTCTGTGTGTGGAAAATCTAACCTACTATTAACAGGCCTCTGAATCTACGACGGCATTCCTTGGTGGAGGAGCATCTTTGAAGGCTAACTTGCAACCAAAAGGCTGCAAATTAGTCTCCAAAGATGCTCCTCCACAGGAGAATGCTGACATGAATTCAGAGGCCTGTATTATTTATGCAAAGTTCTACAATATGGGAATTAAAAATACGAACATTAAGTATTTCCCTTTAATTAATTAATTAATTTCCTTATGTATGAACAAAATTCAAACTAAAATGTTCACAGAAGTGTTTGCAAAATGTTAGTAATCTAACAAAGCAAAAGAACCATAAAAAATAGGTACCAGCAGCCATAGGGTAATAAGCATATAGTAGTAAATATATTTTATTTGAATATTTATAAGACGCTAGAATAGCGTTGTTTGATGTTATTCTGGCGTCTTTGCTGCAGACTTGGAACAAGTTTTTGTCCACTAATTTTACTTTTGGATCCATACCTAAAAATAAATATTCACAGCTGGGTTTTTTGTCTTTTGATATTATTTGATTATTTTTCAGTGCATTGCCGGCATTCTTCGAGATTATTGCAGTTATCTTGTTTCTTCTTGGAAAGAGAAAATAGAGTGACTGGATAGAAATACATTTCGTACATGATGATGTTCGAAGAAGACTTAATGGTACCTCTTAGGAGAGAAAGGTTTGGTAGAAACATATGAGCTATTGTTGTTGTGGAAGATTTAGATAAAAAAGTTCGTTAAGTTTAACAGTTCAGAATACACGACTCGTTCATTTTTTCTGTTTCGTGGTTACACTGCTTAAGAAACATTCAAGATAAAATTTTCACTTGTGATTAAGATTCGTTCGTTCATGTGACTATGTTCACGACAGACATGATAAAAAATATAGATTGTTTTTGATTGGTTATTAAAGAACAAAGTAATGTGATTGGTTCAATCGATAAAATCTGTAATATAAAGTTCTATGTATTAAAATATGATATTCCATGATTATTATTTCGATCGATTGTCTACAATCAACGAAGCATTGTGATTGGTACAATCGATTGTCTGTAATCAACGAAGCATTGTGCTTGGTTCAATCGAATAATAATAATTATTCGTCATATTATGATTTTTTGTTCCTCTTTCTTCTCCGTATCCTAGTGGATAAAAACTTGTTCAAAGTTAGCAGTAAAAACATTAGAACAACGTCGAATGACGTTCATATAGGGTTTATAGATTGAGGCGAATGATTCGTCGCGAAAATCAAAAGAAGACATTCCTTTTGGTAGAAATTGACGTCACATTTTGTGTGATGTCGACTGCTACCAATGAAATGCCTTCTTTTGGCTTTCACGGTGAATTTCTTGCCTCGTGGATATCAACCATAATATTTAATTTTACCGACTTCACTTTACCGGAATGTGTCATATTTTTATACCTAATAAGTAAGTACACCCTTTGGAAAAACAATGTCTTCCAATTTAAGCTACATAACCCACCTTCGATCCCAGGGCTTCTTCTCTCTTGACGTCTAAATTTACGAAGAAACGTTGGGGTCGAGGTTGCCCCATTTTTAAGGCGGATTTCTACTTAGCGAATTCGTTCGCACGAATTCTAAATGAAGCCATTACATTGGTTGAAAGTGACGTAAACTCCTTATGATTCATTTTCATTAGATAGGAACTTTATCAAGGAAGTTAAAGAAGACATTTTATTGGTACATAGCAATTGACATAACATGAAATGGAACTATTTCGTCTAACGGAAACAGGTAGATTTCTAGTGGTATTTTGTATTCTTTGTTATCTGTTATCTATCTAAAAAAGGCTAACCGTAAAAATATGAAAGACGTACTTTTGTAATTCAAATTTGTAAAACTACAACCTTTTCTTGATTAAACACGTTTTTTCCGTGCTTTTCAAACTATTATAAATACCCCTCTACGAAAAACCTGAAGCTATGATCAACTAAACAACCCCTCCTCCACAGTGATTATTTATCCAGAGCGTTCAAATTACAGAGATTAAACTGTATACTCTCCCGTATCTAATTTTAGAAGGGTGGCAAACTCCTGTTTTGGAAAATAAAGCACCACCCATTCCCATTTATTACGACCCTTCCCTTTTGGACAGAACATCACCCACTCCTCTCATGGTGCCCTTTCTTTTACATTCTTATAGTACAATTATTTTACAATTATTTTTTAAATTGCTTAAAATTCCCACAATTTTTAGTTAAAAAGGTAACGATAATGATAATAGTGCTACAATTGTTAAGCTAGCAGAAAAAGCGCCGTTGCTTACTAGTCAGTTGCTTTTATTATGACCCCTCTTGGTGGTATTTCAGCCCCCTGTTATTACGACCCCGGTTATTTGTGCTTTTTGGTTGGTACTCCAACCCCCGTTCCCTGATATACACCCCCACCAATACACCAATCCGACATTCATTCGCGCCATTATTTAAATGTTGCGCGGTCGGGGACTGGATCAAAGTTAGTGTACACAACTTTCGAACTTTAGTGGAACGGGCTTTATAAACAAACAGAAAAAAGCGAAAGTTTAATATTTTCTGAGAAGAAATACTTGTTTGGTTTATTTTTGGTTGTTACTTGTGGTTATTATAATCATGGGTCCATCTCAGTGTGCTGTTGTGAAATGTTACAATAACAAACGAAACTTGATATATGGAAGAAAAGTGAGTGTGATGTCCATCCAGGTACAACAAGATGTTTGTATATGTCCACCACCACCATTCAGATGAGATTGTTTTGCTTTCCTGGTGCTAAGCTATACCAACATCAGCGATAAAAATGGATTCATTTGATGCGACGAACAACGGAAAACAACACCAAATGGGTACCTAAACCAAGTCATCGAGTTTGTTCTCTGCATTTTCTCAATAACGAATCAACTCCTCAACATCCTGATCCTTCCCTTCATCTTGGTTATGATTTAGTTAAACCTCAATCTAGAAGAACACTATCTCGTAAGCCACTTTATGAACATGAAGAAAAGGAAGCTATTTTGTGATCCAAATGGTGATGCAGTTCCTATGTTAGTTAAAGCTGGTTGCAGTTTTTCATCAGTAACGCCATCAGCACCGAATTTAAACCCCCTTTCTTCATCATCTTTTGCATTTACTCCTGGATCGCAAGAGCAAAGTTATTGTCTAACCTCTGTTGAAAAAGAATGTTTAGCTTTTTTATGCAAATATTTGGTGATTTTCCTAACTTTTATCAAGAAATTAAAACGTAAGCAAAACTTTTTGCAGTCAAAGTTTGCAGCGCCAAAATATTTGTGTACACTAACTTTCGTCCAGACCCCTTAAAAATAGCGCGGTCCCGCCCGCTATGTCGGATTGGTGTATTGATAAACGCAATGCCTTTCCCTTCTTTATTATAAGAATGCCAAAGAGATACAGTAATATTCGTAGCACTATCTTTTATGGATCTATACTATCAGAGTTTTTAAGAATAGCGAGAACAACTATGCTTTTCACTGATTTTATTCCCAGAGCAAATAAGCTATTCCAACGAATGAATCTATTCATATCATGTTAAAGTAATTGTTATGTTTATATACTACTATAAAATGTTTTATTAAGTGATAACATTTAATAAATTAAGTGTATTGTTTATAACAATTAAAACAGATGCATTAAGTTAAAGTATGCTTTATTTATTATACATGTATATAGTGATATGATGTGTAATGATGTGATGTATGATATGTAATTTGTGTATGCAATTCATATCCACTGTGGAAAAGTTATGTTTGAGCATTGCTTCAGGCTATGATTTTTAAAATTTCACTACTCTCCTCCACAGTGGCTTGAGATAATTGTACCTTGATAAAGGTGTTCCAATTGTTTATTTGAACAGAAACTTTATCAACTTAATAAGGACATGAAATCCTAATGCCATGTAAAATTTGAGTGTCAATCCTTGATATGAAATTTTACTACTCTACTCCACAGTGACTTGACATAATTTTACCTTGAAATAGGTGTTCCAATTGTTTATTTGAACTTAAACTTTACCATCTTAATAAATACATTATCACAAATTATATTAATGTGCTTGGGTTTAACTTTCACTTGGTTTGGTGGGCTACTTTCAAATCGATAAATGTATCTAAATTTATGGGCAAGTGAAATCTGATCGATTTTGCTGGGGAGCCAGAGTATGCAGACTATATTGTTTATAAATCCCCAAAATAATCACTCTGCTAAATAACTTAGGAGCCCTAACATTTTCAATTTTTGTGTATGTTTGTTTTATTTGTGGGCGTTTGTGGTGTGAGTATACATTTTACATCTATTTTTATAAGAAAACCAAAAAATGATGTGAAGAGGTGCAACCACCAAGTCAGTTGTAGACCACTTTTATCTTATATCAGGACTCATCATCAGTACAACTAGACTTTGGTGGTTAGAAATCTCCGAAGAGAAGTCCTGATATAAGATGAAAGTGGTCTACAACTGACTTCGTCTGTTAATCAGGCTATCATACAGAGCTTTCCTAATTTTCATTATCAGCATCCAGATTTCCTATACATAACTATAACAATTTTCTAATTAAGCGCAGGAAGGAATGTTCCAGCTTAACTAAAAACAAATATAAAATTTTTGATTTGGAAAAGATTAGGTACAATTTACCATATATATATACTACAGACGAAGATATCGATTCTCTCTCAGTTAATGTAGTACGTTAATGTCAGAATTTACTAACTGGAAATACATTAATGTATGATAATTTATACATTATTGATTTAATTATTTAAAATAATCATGATACTATTCTTTATTTGCAGCATTTTAATTAATAATGGTAGCAAAGCTACTATGAAAAAGGAATAATTTATGATGCATATCTATTAACGTATTTCACATTATTTGACATAAGAAGCTTCAGAAGACTATGTGAGATCTGGAAGAATTGAACTTAGTCTTTGGAAGAAGCTAATGTATTAGGGATAAGTTCTGTCATCAAAATTGCTTTTTTTATTATTAAAGCAAGAAATTTCTGGACTATTTTTCTGATTATAGATCCATGCATTTACTTCAGGAGATTCTATAGAAGGGAATTGGAGCATGGTTATCAATGGAACTACTTTATATCAAGGTTGGAAATATGTGTTATACAGTTTTAATATAAAATCTTTATTCAGTTTTTCGCTGTTCATCTAACAATGTCCTTGTGTTTGAAAATAAGATATAGATTTCTGCTTAAGCATAGTAGCAACCTGATTATATCAGCCAAATTTTAAATTTTGGAATATAAAAATGGTAGAAGGGTGTTTTTTAGTATAGCATCAGGCTATAAGATTTGTAGCCATGAGAAAAATTCATTCCACCACAGCACTGATGGTTGTGGTCAGATTTCAAAATAACATTTTTGTGCACATAAATTATATTGTTATTTCCAATATAAATGTATTCTCGATTAGACACAATAAAGCATTAAATAAGCTCCCTAAATATGAATTTTTATTTGAAAAAAATATCTTTCTAATATTTCCAATACTACAAATAGGTTATAATGAATGGCATGAAGACAGAAGATGCTTAAGTTCGCATCGTATAGCAAACTACCTAAAAGAAATGAAATATTATCACATTTTTAAAAAATTCCTAATCACTTTTATTAATTCTCGTGCATATCAGGTTTTTTTTATTAGTAATGAAAATAAAATAAAATAGAAACAAAAAATTGATTTCAAATCATTTTGACTCATTTTTGACCGACTCGTTTTTCAGCGTTCTGGTATTTATGGTGTATAACCCATTATTGTTGTTATCGTTATCATTATTATTTTCAGGCGCTGATCCAAAACGAATCCATGAATCTTTGGATTTGAGAGTTTTCTGTATCTCAAGTTTGATATCTATGAATCTACATGTAGTAAATTATTTCTACATAAATTCCATTTTAAATCAGAGTTGCTGAGAGCTAATTATTTATGCTTAGGCTTGTTCAAAGTTTGCAGTAAATTAAAGAAAAGTGTTGAAAACATTGTTCTAGTGTCTTTTACTGGGTTTGTGTATTAATTCTTAACAGTTGTTAAACAATGAGAAGCAAACAAACTTGATTCAATGACCTTCTTAATCTTTTATCTTAACAATAAAATCAATTATACTAAGTAGTAAGGATAAATTAGATTCATGAAACTTCGTACATCTGTGATTTTTTTTAGAAACAAATAGAGGGAGCTATTAATTTATATGTTTATACCTCTAATAGCATTTTAATCAAGTTTAGGAGCACAAAATAGTGATTTCTTTCTGGGGACTTTGCCTCCTAGACCCCCCAGCTGCAAAGGTGTTATGCTCACATTGTCACTATAACGTAATATTTATTTTTGGATTCGTGACTTTTCTCTGGATCCGCGCCTGATTTTGGACTAAAATTTAGTAAATATTTTAGTCCAGACATTTTTTAAAAATAAAATAATTTAATTTAAAAGCTTATAGTTATTTTGTAACTTTATGTGCATAAATCTGAGTAGCCTGATCCACAGACAAATATATGACATAGTCTGTTGTCATCTGCAGCTACAGTAATGGTTGACATTTTAATAATTAATGCATTGATTTAATTTTGAAGTATTGTAATTAATAATGGTATTAAAAGCTACAATGAAAGAATAATAATTATTCACCTGTTGTATAAATTATCATGCATTAATATTTTTTCGCATTAATGAATATACATATAACTTCAGAAGAAAACATACCATGTAAGATCCTGAAGAATTGTGGAAGAGGCTAAAATATTAGAAAATAATTTAATATAGGAAAATAGGTTACTCATCCAATATTATCATTTATTTTTGTATGATGTATTTTTAGGCCCATGCATGCAGCCAATTGGACTGGAAAATGGAGTGATTGCAGATTCACAAATAGAAACATTTGGTAGTGGATCAAGCATGAATGCAAGATTAAACAGCAATAAATATTGGTGTTCAAATGCTTTTCTTCCCAACCTTAAGATTGATCTAGGCAGACTCATGACAATAACTGGAATGGCTTTTCAAGGAGATTCTACTACATTCCATCAGATATTTCTATATTATGGTACATTTGATCCCAATAAGTTGGAATTTATAAAGAAAAGTTTTACTCCTGGTTATAAAAGATCTGAAACTGCTAGGGTCAGTCATTCATTTTTTTTAATTTGCATCAAATTTAATGAGCTTTTTGTAAACAGTATCCTTAACAGTCATTTCTGAAGTTAAATATTTTCTTCATTAATTGTCTAAAACAAGATTAAGGGGTGAATAATGACTGTAGAAGATCGAGTTTTGAGCTTCTGGCAAGAAAGTATGAATATGGTGTTCATAGCATGTTTTGGAAGAGATAGTGTGACTTTAATGCCATTTTTTGTTTTGCATAATGTAATAATGTAATATGCATTTGAAGAAATGCACATTATTGTGAGTTCTCGATGAGATGGTAACAAAATGGCCAGCACACATATTTGAAATTACATGACTAACTATATTATTTCAATAAACTAACAAATGCCTATTCCAATGCATATTATATTCTCAGTAGAAAAGAGTTGTGGTAAATGATCTGCAGTAACCTACCTTTTCATAAATATTTACTGTACTAACTAGCTTCTTATTTAATTTTTTATCTTTGAGAGAAGTTTCATTCATTTGTTTTAGATATATCCTTTCCCACAAGAGAAAAACACTGAAAGATTGTGGCTTGACCAAGGAGAATATTTTACGCTACGATACATTGAGCTACAGTTTCATGGAATCGGTACTGTTTGTTTTAAGCTTGAATTATATGGATGTGCTGAAAGTGAGTTATATTATTCATGGGTGTCCTTATGATCACAATATTTTTGTACTTGTGATCCCATGTGTTTGTGAGTGAGTGCGTCCGTAATGATCTTTTCAGTGCTAATAAAAACCATATCGAAACTCTAACATAGTTGTTTCAAGCTTCAACTTCATACTCTCCATTTTGATTCAATTTTAATTAAACATAGTTGTGGAGAAGATTTTGCTAGGGTGATACTTACCGAAGAGTATAGTTGTGTTGTTACATAGCTGTGAAAAGAAATTATTCAAGTATACTTATAAAATTATTTTAGGATTAAATGAATATCATGTAATGTGATATCTGGTTTTCATTCTACAGTAATTACCTTATTTTCTCATGATACATTATGCCAGTTTTTAGTAACCTTAAACCAGTTTCTAAAACATCACCCAAACCTTTAAATGAAGCTTTTACTAATATCTGCGAAATTTTTTGTTCTAATTTTGCTAATGCAAAATCTTTCCTAGCTCATA
>JAULBZ010005476.1:0-13377 GCA_032360805.1 Neoturris breviconis | reverse complement strand
CCCATCAGTATTTTGTGTACATGCTCCTCCATTAAGACAAGGATTTGGTGTGCAAGGATCAATCTGAAATAAAAATATTTGCTGCTATGACATTTGGTAATAACAATGGAACTTGATAATCTTTAACAAAAGATCTAAATCGTATTAACATTTGTATTAGAGCTTCCGAAAAAATTAATTACCACACAGTTTGGTCCGTTAACATTACTGGGTTATCTACATTTATGGTCTAAACTAATTCCTTACCTTCCTGTTACCTCAAGTAATTGGAAGGTAAACAGTGCTGAACAATTAAATACGTTATTGTAACAAGCATTACCTCACAGTCTTGTCCACTGAAACCGTCTGGACACATACATGTGCGACCTGTTCGGTCATCATTCGGTATACACGTTCCCCCATTAAGACAGGAACGGAAGCAAAAGTCTACCTAAAACAAGGGAATATTTTATTGTTTATGTTGTTGATCTTTTTCCTTGAAGTTGCATAAATATGGTACGACATTATATGTACTTTCAAATATGGAGATATTTCAAGCTGCACTCCCCACCCACTTAAACTTTCTAGGTCATCCAGTAGGATTATTGCATACTTATTTAATAATATAGGCAATTCCATTAGTACTCTCCTTCACAGAGGTGCTCTTTACCTTTCCAAAATTTCGACAATTTTGGCGTGCCATAGTAGGCTAATAAAAACTTAAAATACCCTTTTGGTAATTTAATAAAAGGCACAAAATTTGAAAACAGATTAAAAAAATATAAAAAGGGGTAATATTTCTGAAAAAATGCCGACGTCGGCAAAAGTGTTTGCACAACTTTAATTTTGATCCTATTTTTTTAATTCTTTTATTAAGAGGTAATTACATGCAAACTTTCACGTTTGGAGCATGTTTCTATCGTGAGAAAACCATGGGAGAGGGCAGTCCCCCCCCTCCTACATTCAACGTGCATGAAAACGTCCACATATAATAGAGTTAAACGGTGTGCATGTATACCATATAGACCAAATTTTTCAGAATCTAAACTTGTCAGTTCCAATATTCCGTACAATATCATATGAATGCACAATAATAGTCTAAGAGCTACTGACGGATCTTTTTACCCCATAATCCTCAGAAGGTTGCTGTGCGTAATGTTGATAAGGAATGCAAATGTACTAAAAAACTTTGTCAGCTGCATACTTCGTAGGGGGTTCTGACCCAGTATCCTTTAGATGACCCAACTTTGAACATTACTCCATTTAATATATACAGAAGAATTTGGTCTTTAAAGGTAAACGGGATGGTGAATAAAATAATTCAGAAAGTTACCAAAATATTGAGGAGTAAAATTGGGTCAGACTCCTTTTAAAAAACCCAAATTTACATGACATTTACCCCATAAGATTCATATCTGAAATTTCTAAGTGCATCCTATACATCTTTTATGTATAAAATGTACTTATAACATTTCAGATATGAATCCCAAATAGAAAATAGAAAACCTTACCAAACTTTCCGGGAGTGAGTGGGGGTCAGACCCCCCGCAGTATGAATTTTAAGGTCAAAGTGGGGTTTCAATCCAACTCAATCAAAACATATATAAAAAAACTTATAAAAGCAAAGTATACAACATATTGACTGAATAAATGTACTAACTTACCAACGTTTAGAAGGGGAAGAGCAAGTCAGACCCCCCCTAAAAAAACAATTTGTGGACAAAAATTTCTAATCCACCAACTTGTAAAGTAGCTACGATATATATTTCCGTGTGCGAGATCCACTCCTACAACGTTCGCAGTTGTCATGCTCTAGTGTCTTGTCTAATACTGTTATGAAAAACAATGTTTTACATTTACAAAAATACGCAATATTTTTTATAAATAAGAATGCTGCTGATTTCAAATGATTTGATTTGACTTCCACAAAATCATTTTTAATGACACTTTGTTTGAAAAATGAATTTTTTTAAGCATCGTCCCTCTTCCTCGCCAAAAAAAACATTCTAATTTGACAGAAACAAAGAAACATGCTGTTTTTAATTCAAAAACGCTGAAAAGGGGATCAAAATCAAAATCTTTGGAATAACAGTGGAATGAAACTAATTTATTTTCTCTGATTTTGAAAATTATCGTCCGGGAAAAGTGACGGATTTTTTCCGGATGTCAAAATGTTTACTTCACGATATAAAACCGCGAAAATATTTTTCGCCCTCTAATGTATTTCTACTTCTATATGAGATCAAACAATCGCCGATTTAGACTGACTAGCATAAGGCAACTTAAAAATTGCTCAATTATCAGGATTTGTGTGACAAAGTCAAATCATGAATATAACAGTAACCCAAATTCTAAGGAAAAAAATTAAAATGTCTCGAAATAAAAAATAAAAGTATTCGATTTCATACTTATTTCTGGGACCGTCGTCCCAATATTCGGAACCTCGACCCATTTCTATACCATCCCATCGCCCTTGCCCATAAAACTTGATGACTCTTCCAAAAATCTATTCCACTCGAGTTTCACGAAACACAATTCAGCAAACATTACCCAAAATTGGGCAATTTTTGAAAGATTCAAAATCAAATTTGATTTTGTAAATCAGATATTTTCGACAATATATTAGGTACTCCAGACAGACTTTTTTTTATGCTATCTAATCTTTTATAAACGTCTATTTTTGTTAAAAAAAGGTTTTCTTAGTACACCACATGGCCCTGATAGATTAACCCTGTAAAAGGTCGCTTATTATAATTCTCATGGCATTAGCAGAAAGATAACAATCTTACATCTCCACAATTTGGACCAGTGAATCTTCCTCGACATATACATGATGCACTTCCGTTAAGTTCTGGTACACAAGTTCCACCATTTTCGCATGGACTTGGTTGGCACTGATTCTGAGAACAACGAAGAAAATAAACAAACAAACAAACGAACTAAATAAATGTTTTATTTAGGAAAACTTTAAAAAATGTTTTTTTATAAGAAAAGGATGATTGTACTACAAAAAACGAATCGAAACGGTTCGAAATTAATTCTGAATTTCTTAAATGACATTGGAATATACATATATATATACATAAACAATATAAATAATATAAAAATATATTATAAAAGGTGTAAACATATTTGGCACATTTTTGCTAGAAACATAAAAAAAAACAAAAAAACAAAGAGACTGAATAAAACTTTTGCAAAATATTGCTACAACTATGGAAAGACTAACTCGAGAACAATTCAGAAAAGAACACGTGCACAAATATATATAACGTTGTAATTAAAACATGCCATAATTATATCACCTCGTCATAACTAACATTGTTACTTATAAATTACTTACGCCTTGTCCGAAAGCTTTTCTGGTTTCCCTGAACAACACCACGCAAGCAAGAATGGCGGATAGGTACATGTTCAACAAGATCTAAAAATAGCACAATGGTGATATGCAGTAACAGGGAAAATTAAAAATGAAGTAGCTTTTCCTTATCCGACAAAACAAATCAATCCTAATTAAGCTTTTGTAATGGAGAAAAATGAATTTGTAACTCTTTCGTTAAGATACCATAATTTGCTTATTTGGTCAAGTCATAAATTCTAGCAAGAACCAACATGGACTTATGACAAGCAATCGCAAGGTGTCAAAAGTAAGCATATTCAGCTACACAGTTACAAATCTACTTACTGATATGTATCCTTGGTATTTCCTTTTTTACATTTGAGTTAATGTATAAGATATATATATGTCAATGCAATAAACCAATTAGTGCAATATCACAATAACATTTAATTAATTATATAAGAAACAATAATTAGAATCCTAGTTCAATTAAAATATAGACACAACATAAATACATTTTACAGTCAATGTGCCTAACCAGGAATTAATATTTTTTAGATTATGTAACAGCTTAAATAATAAGCTACTCTCCCCAGTCGGCCAAAACCTGTTCAAAGTCAACTGATTGCTGAATTTGAATAAGTTTTTGCCGACTGGGTCATATATTTTAGAATACATATTATGCAACGTGTTTGTATTGCAATAATCTAATTAGACATAATCTTTGCGAATAATCCATAAGTTACTGTTTTGCTGACTGTGAACAAGTTTTCGCCGGCTGGGTCATATATTTTATAATATATATTATGCAACGTGTTTGTTTTTACAATAATTTAATTAGACATAATCTTGACGAATAATTCATGAGTTACTGTTTCGTGCATCCAAACACAAATTGGATGTATGTAATCTAAATTCGCATCAAATTATAAATTAGCACGTCCCATAAATGTAGCCATAAATAGTACATAATAGCAATTGATTGTGTTTGATGTTTGACAATACTACAATAGACCTTTGCACAAATACATGACTGCGAGGCTTTAGCTGCTCAAAGTAGAACTCGTTGCAAAGCGATGACTTCCTTTTCGTTAAGGGACTGCACAAAAAGGAAGGTATTTCATTTTAACATGTTTCACTTTGCGCAGCCAACACTTCGTATTTGTGATAGGTCTATTACCTTTTCCACTTTCGTTTGTAACATTGATAATCTTGAAACATTGCTTTTCAGTTTCTTCATGTACAAGATTATACTAGTTTTATGATTATACAATTTTTGATTTAAAGATATAAAGATCGAAGGGGAAAACTACAGCGTACCCGCTTTCTTTTCAATCATACAAATTTCCCTACTAACTACTAGCTTTAATACCTTATTTTCCATACCCTATGCCTTTCCTTTAAACTGTTCTTGCCAACTTTGTGGAAATAACCAAAAACAGAGGTACAAATCGCTAGCATAAGGTTTTTTAACATTAGCAAAATGTTCGAAACCTCGCAAATCTAAATTTATCTTGCTTATATATGGGCCAAATTGGAAAATTAAATTTCTTTGTTCCAAGTTCTACAACTTATTCAGGAGGTGAGGTGTTGTGAAAGTAAAGAGCGGATTTATGTGCAATGAGCTTATTGCTAACTGGTCAAGTTGTATTTTCTGATGTAAGGGTTTTCAACCAAAACGCAAAACGATACGCTAACCAGGAACTCAGCAAAACATACGAAATGAACGAAAAAGAGAAAAAGAAACAATATAATGAGCGCATCATGCAAGTTGAGCATGGGATTTTCACAACGTTGGTTATGTCTGCATCGGGAGGCATAGGCCGAGGAAGTCGAAAGTTTTATGCTCGGCTTTCAGAGATGATTGCTAAAAAGGAAAGAAAATTATGCTTTTGTCGCTTCATGGATCAAAGTTTCTTTCGCCTTAATTAATTCCGTTTGTATTTGTCTACGCGGTAGTAGATCCATCTACCACTCTGCCTCTTTGGAGGATTCTACATCGGTCTATCAAGTGGAGATGCAATTTAATTGAAATGTACATACTTGAGCCTTTTCCTTTGTTACTGCATCTCCCTTGAGTGATTTCAAGTTCAAATATATTAAACCGGCAGCCTTTCGGTATAGAAACAGGCTCGTTGTAAAGTTTATCAGTTAGAAATATAATTATATCGACATTCAAAAAAACTAAAACAAAAAAAAATCAAATATAATAGTATACACGGGCGAAATGTCAATTTCTATACCTTTGCTATAAAGTTATGAATATGTAAAAGTCATAACAAATATCTATCGCGCATCGTCCGGATGGAATTGTCTCATAAGAATGCGGGTTGAAAGTCGAGCCAGCCCGGTTAACCGGGTCAGCTTACCTTCGTCTAAGTATACATCTAGCTACCAATGGAATGACTTATTTTGGCTTACGATCAAATTTTTCGCCTAGTGAAAATCCACCTTTAAAGAAAGAGGAAATGTAACGATTCAATACTTAGAGTACTTCGCAACATGATGAAACATACAATTTAATTGACATATTTATTGATAAGCAATTAATGACACAATAAGACTTTAGATTACCATTATCCAATTTGTGTTCGGCCGTATGCCACAGTTACTTGTGGATTATTACCTAAAGCTTCATTTCATTTAATAAGTGACATGTTATGTAAGAATTTACATTTCCGCTTTCCAGTTTGTACACAACAGTTGCTAGTGCATTATTAATTAATTAAGTATTAACCCTAAAAAAACAGTATTAAATTAAATTTAATTAGGAACATGTTATGTAAGGCTTGAGTTTTTTTCATATGATCCCATTGTAATGTTTTGTTAGGTACCATATTTGGGTCGAAAGGAATGTTGTTGCATAACGCAAATTTCTGTATAGTGTCTGTATTCACCCGGGTTATTCTTTTCATTTTGTCATTTCTAAATCATTATATGACAAATTAAACAGTCGCCTGTGTTTATTCTTAATAGACAATATGCTATGATAGCATTTAGCATATTCACTGAACAAGTCTGACATATAAAGTTTATAAGAGGAAGTCTACAAGAGCACTCTAAGCGTTTACCTATGACACACTTTAACAACAACACGCATTGAACCATTTTAATATCGTTGCCTTTTGCCTATCTGAGCAGGAAAATCTTCACTTTACTATTTCTTTAATTACTACAATCTGTAACTTCTTTTTGACGGAATATTGCACAAAAACGAAGTGGCGTGCCCAACACTCCTCCGCATTCTATATTTTCAAATTTTGCATTTTTTTCACATATATGCGTCGACTTCCACTAATCCAAATTAGAGAAAAAAGCAATAACAACAGACGGACCTATATAATAATTCCACCAACCACGGATTACTTTCTATCCAACCACTTATTTCCGACCAATTATTGACGAACGACCGACAATAACTGAAACCACGGGTTAAAATCACTTTTTGCTTTACCACAATCGATTGGTTATTTTCGTAAGAAGCTATAAAACTCCAAAATGTTCAGCTTTTAGTCCATGGTCCGTCGCACGTTTGTAATTTCTATCTGTTTTGTTAGATCATGCCCTGTTTATAAAGCTGTTTGGTTATTTTGCTAACTTTGAACAGGTTTCTGCCAGCTGGGTATTAGTTGGATGATAATCTTTGAGTTAGAATGCCTTAGACTAAAGCTAAATTAATTATTTTTTTGAACCACACTTTGTACTTAGGCCCTTTTATTGTACTATTTGGAGCGCCAATATAACCATAATATTCTTGTTATGATTTATTGATGTTACTTATTTTGATTTTTTGAGGAATGTCGAAAACAGTTGGATTTTTTAAGTGGGTAATGTAATATGTAACTTGTGCTTTGTAATAGGGCGCAAAAAAAACGTAAAACGCGCATAGACAAATACAAGAATGGAGTGCAAAACCAAGAAAAGCTAGTAGAGAGTAAAAATGAACTCGGGGCATTATATTACGCCCGAAGATATTTATAAAGAATTACTGAAGAACGGCTCCTTAATCTAATGCATCTCATATATATACAATGACAAACTGTATCTTCCAAAACATATTTCGTTTATTATACTCTGTTTCGATAATGGACGAGGTTAGCCTGCTGCTAAATCTCTTTCTTATCTTTTTCTGTTTTTTTCTTTTCCTACTAATTCATAATGCCCTACCCTACGGATTTACCTAAATATCTTTACCTTTCATTATGCTACTGCCACCAAACATTCAGTAGCTGGCCTTTTTTTATTTGAAGTAATGTTTAGTCGTGAAAAGCCGTATCCTGGTCTATAAATTACGCATATAAGTCACATGACTACCTATTCATAATGTTTGACGATGTATCAATTACATAACAAATGCCAAAACTGTTTAAGCGACATGTTCTTTAGTACGAGTAATAATAATAAAAAGACGTAATTTATAAAGCGACGTACTAATATATTTAAAACATAAATTAAATGGGTATGGTATAGAAGAGGGGAGGGGTCCCGTAAAAGTATTGCCTAGAAAAGTTGGACCATGGAAATAAAAGTGAGACCTCAGAAACAAAAGTGAGGCCCCAAAAATGAAAATGGGACCGCTGATTAAAAGTGGGACTTCAAAATCCCACACATAAGAATGAAATCGAATATTCTTCCTCTACGTGTAAATAAAAGTAGAATGCTAAATAGACAAGAGCATAATTTGAGATCAGATATGAGGGGGCTACAACTGAGTGAGACCTGGTGAATTTTCCCCGATAAGGTAGCCAAGGTGGAACTTATTTATAAAAAACAAATCGTTTACCTTTGTAAATCATTTTATCCTATTACAGCAACATATTAGAACATGAGAACAGGGACACACGATTATAGTGTGTGTCAGGAGTGTTACCGGATCGCGCTATTCAGAGCCCCAAAAAGTCCGGCCTAAATAGTGTTAATTCTGCAGTCCCACTTCTATTCTGGAGCTCCTACTTTTATTTTTAGTATCACACTTTTATTTCCGGTCCAACTTTTATGAGTCAATGCCAAATTAAATGTCGTGATATTTCGACCATTATTGTCATATTTCGACCACCGTAAGTGAACATTTTGAGAAATAAGAGTTTTCAGGAATTTTTGTCAAACAAATTGCCATTGTCACCATTTTAAACTGTGTTTTGCTGTTATGTTCAGACATAGAGTTAACTTTACTGATTTCAGGAGCTTCGCGGATTTTTCTTTGTTTCCAATGTGGCTATACAGCAAGTGTTATTGGATGGAGCCATGGAACTTCTTCAGTTTTTAAGTTTGCTAACGACATCAACAATAGTGGTCGGTAGGTTAATTTAGAGAACGAACTTGTTAATCTAAAATGCTGAAAATCCTACCGAACGACATGAACGACAACTGAACCCGTATTGCTAAGTGTGTGGGTTGTATATTAGTACCATATATGGCAATACATAGTTTGTATATGGATTTATACCGGTACGTACTCACCAGTCGTTCTTTCGCACTGTAATAGTATACGCTCAGTGAGCAAATATATGTTCACTTGGCATAGTGTAAGAACATTTTGGTATCCCAGTGGGCAAAGACTTACAGGAGACGCAAGAATAGCGTTTGCGGACGTACGAAGTACAGTGGTCTCTTGGAAGTATGATAGCGTATTTTATATATTATAGCAGAACTGACGAGTTGAAGCAATATAAACATATGACCATCTAAATATTAACGAATATAATCCTTTTCATAAAACAATGAAAACGAGGCGTTTGTTGCTGAAAGTAGGACTTGTTACAATACAATAACTTCCTGTGTGTGCAGCGACTTAACCCTATTAACCAACTATTTTTCGTTCGAAACCCGGCACACTTGCACAACAACTTTACACAAAGACTTTGGAAAAAAAAAAAATGACTTGATGACGTGACTGATACTTGCTTTGACATCACCAATAACAGCGAGTTTGTAGTCTATAAAATGCTGTAAAACATTTGTAGCCTTTTATTTCCGAACCACTAACGCTTATTGCATGAAACTTGATAAACTTACAGAACAACTCTATAAAAACACTTTTCCCATAAAACTTTGACTTAATGATGTCACTAATACCTGCTATGACGTAATCATTGAAAGTAGGTTTGCGGTCTGTAAAATATGAAATCTAGTCTGTATTTTTCATTACCTTCATATATTTCATGTATATTAATAAAAACTATGAAATCTGGTCTGTATTTTTCATTACCTTCATATATTTCATGTATATCAATAAAAATACTTTTCCCATAACACTTTGGCTTAATGATGTCACTAATACCTGATATGACGTAATCAGTGAAGTAGGTTTGCGGTCTGTAAAATATGAAATCTGGTCTGTATTTTTCATTACTTTCATACTTTTCATTTATTATTATTGATCCTAATCCTTCATAAAAGTTAGGAAGTTATTTCAATACCATACCGTTAATAGAAAAAACTTTAGTGCAAAATGAACATGCCGCCTCCCCCCTTCCCTCATTGCTAATAGGGTTTAGTCACTGCACAAAAAGGAAGTTATTGCATTGTAATAAGCATATATACATATCATATATATAGAGTTCTCTACCACATTCTTTATACTTAAGGCCACAGGTGGCGGAGTAATGTAATGTAATGGAGATCCGCCTTTAACCCTTTTTCTACTGGGCATTTTAGGACTCTGAGAATCTGAGGTGCAGACATCCATAACTTAGATAGAACTATGCTGCAGTGTTGAAACTTCCCAGAAAGTTGAGTCAACCCATAATAAACATTTTTGCATAATTATGTTTGTGATGACGTCATTACTTATGATGATGCCATCAAGGAAAAGCAGGTGGCGCAAAAAATAATTTTTAAGAATGTTTTTCAAGCAAAAATAATAATAAAAAACAAATCCAATTTTTTTTTTTACCAATTGTCAAGAAATAGTTATCAGTAAATAATAATAAAAAAAAATGATCCTAGATAAATTATAGGAAAAGTCCCAAAATCTTTAGTCATATAAGCAATTCATACAAAAGTTATGAAAAAAGTACAACACAATGTGCTCTTCCCAGTGGGAATTGGGTTAAACTGCTTCCTGCCCAGAATGAGTTCTCCAATGGTGAGTTCTCCAATGGGATACCAAGTTATGTTTCTGAGTGTAGCTTTTCTTACAATCTGTACATTTGAATGGTTTGTCACCAGTGTGAATTATTATATGAGTTTTTAAATGACATTTTTGAGAAAATTCTTTGCCACATTCTTTACATTTAAATGCTTTCTTATCAGCATGAATGTGTCTTGTTAAATGATCTTGGTGCGAGAATATTTTACAAGAAGCAGCAGATTTAAATATTTTCTCAGCAGTATGAATTTTCATATGTATTTTTAGATTACCTTTTTGAGAGAATTCTCTGCCACATATTTCACATTTGAATAATTTCTCACCAGTATGAAGTTTCATGTGTATTTTCAAATTACCTTTTTGAAAGAATTGTTTGCCACATATTTCACATTTGAATAATTTCTCACCGGTATGAAGTTTCATATGAGTTTTTAAATTACCTTTTTGAAAGAATTGTTTACCACATTTTTCACATCTAAATGGATTCTTACCGGAGTATTTTGCTATGTTTTGTTTCTGAGTGAATTTTGCACGATATTCTTTGCATTCAGTTGATTCTGGACTAGTATCAAGTCTAGATGAACTTTTTGAATTATGTTTTTCGACTGCATTGCAATATTTGTTAAAACTTGGAATTCTCTTTGTCTTCTTGTATGATATCAAATCGTATGTGCTTACTCCTGTTTTGAATCTCGAAATTCTTGTTGGATATTCACTCCCGGGAATTACGGAAGGATCATATGTCTAAAATTAAAAAATAATCCAAATAAATATATGAACATATTATCTGTAAAGAAAGTAAAGAGTGATGGACAGAAATATTGCATGAGCAAAACCAGTTCGAATTCCGCGGTAAAGATGCAAGAACTACGGAAGCCTATTAGTGCCATGTAATTATTTCACTTTACAAAATAAAAAGAAAATCACTTCAAAAAAAATCACTTCGAAATATTATCACGTGGTAATGTGGAAATCACGTGATACTGTAGATAAGATATTTATTTTATCAGCCGTTAACTACAATTATCCTAGAGATATATAACTCGATGACGAGTAAAGGAATAAATACACTACTGAAGGGGAACCAACACTACGAGCAAAAGTTCAGACAAAGGTGATAGTTACCCTTTGGGCATCACAAAATAGACGATACAAGACTCGCAAAGACAACACAAACAATCTCTATCTGATAAATAACCCGGGAAGATACGGATATTAATAAGTGGCATGAAAACACTTTTTAAGACCTGTTTTAAGGTTCTAAAAATTTCAATTTTCGTGGACATAAGCAAAGATCGAATTTCATTCCAAGATAAAAAAGAATTGTATCTTATATAATTTTTTCCAAAACCAACTGTTCTAACATTTTGTAAAGGACTTTAAAGTCCTTATCACGGCTTAGGTCAACTATATATGTATTCTGAATTGAATCAGGCATTTTATTGAGGGAGATGTTAGTAAGAAGTAGAATGTTTTGCAGGTGAACCATATCAGGGAACTTTAGAACCTCAAGATCAGCATAAAATTTAATAGCTGATTCTCTAGGAGACTTAATGGATATAAATCTCATCGCACAGTTTTGAAGTACAGAAATTTGTTTGATAAACAGAGTATTTGGCTAAGCCCAAATTTGACATCCATATTAAAGGTAGGAATGAAAAATGGGACGTAGAATAATTTCTTCTGAAACCAAATTGTTAATAAGACTTTATTAGTAGATTCAAGAAATCCATACACCCGTTTCTATATGAGTTTCTCGTAAATCTTGTCAATGTTATATATCATGTGATAATATTTTTAAGTGATTTTATTTTTATAAAGTGTTTTTTTTTGTTTTTTTTGAAGTGATTTTTTTGTTTTTTTAAAGTCTTTTTTTTTTTTTTAAAGCGTTTTATTGTTTTGAAGTGTTTTTTTCTATTTGAAGTGAGTTTTTTTTTTGAGGTGATTTGTTTTTCTTTTGTTTTTGTAAAGTGAAAAAATTACATGGCACTAATGGGCTTCCGTAAAGAATAACGTCGAACGACGTTGTTCTGGCGTCTTTACTGCAGACTTTGAACAAGTTTTTTCCTAACAATGACGTTAATGACCGTCTGATGTTCCTATTTTGTAATATAATTTTTCACATACTTCCAAGAAATAAATTCCATTCATTACTCCCTGAAAATTTCAAAAAAAACAAAGAAATTACTGATAAATTGCATATACGGGCAAGGAATACGGGTAACCGTCAGGAAAGATTTAAAAGCTAAAAGCAGAGTACAGACGGCCAGCTCTCAGTTAGTAATAAACGACCAAAAATAAATTCAGAAACTTACTAGCCTAAGCTAATATCAATATTAACTTAAAATTTCAAAAATATGCACACTAAATTCTAAAATTTATTTGAAAGAAAATATCTTATCATGATGACAAAACTTCCCCAACATACAAAATGTTTATCAAAAAAGATTCATGGTCTCATAGAAAATTAAAATGTCAAAAAAGTCTCTACTTCTCCCCTTATGATTTGGGTACGACATTGCTTAACCAAAATTTGAATCTGGTCAAATCCTTACAGAAATCAAATGTACAAAGATTTCTCGGCGTTTGAAAACATCCCTTTTTTTGCAGAAACTCGATCCACCTCCGAGGGCACAAAGTGATAGCAATATCCCATTCAAAATATGTATAATATTTAATAAACATGTCTGCAGTAAATATTTTTTAATGTTTTTCTAACGTTTTTACTGCGGACTTTGAACAAGTCTTTGCCCACTGGGTTAGACAATCTATGATATTTTGACCACATTCACTGAAATAGTATACTAAATAACAAGGGAGAAGTGGAAACCTATCGGAACAAATCGTGAAACATCTATATATCAAGGTTGATACTAAACCATGTTTATATATTGTTAAATAAAAACATCACTTCTGTGCCGTTGCAACTGTTCAGTTAGCACTATCTATTTATTTCCTCTCTCCCCTA
>JAULBZ010005475.1:0-13377 GCA_032360805.1 Neoturris breviconis | reverse complement strand
AATATATTTTTATTAAAACTAGCTAAGTTTCAATATCATCGCTTTCGTGATTCGGAAGTTACTAATGTGAAAAATGTTGTATGGAGGGAGTGTGGTCGGGAATATTAACAGTGCATATCACCCTTATTATAATCACGTATAACACAAAAGGGCCCACGCACTGTTAGGTCAACGAATGTGAACCAGGCGCACCGATTCCGAAAAAAACTGGGAAAATTTCCATAAGTTGAAATTCCCTGCCGTCACGTGTCGTTTTATCAACGTCAAGAAAACGCCTTTTCGACGTTAATAAGATGTCAAGTGCCCACTAGTTTAACCCTATATATGCTGGGGGTAGGCAGATTCCGCGCCCCCTACCACATTTTTTATAGTAACTTCCGAACCGCTAAGTGATGATCCTGAAACTTACCAACTTATTTGACACATACTGACGCATTTTGCGATTTTTTTTCGGAATTTGAGATTAAAATTTTGGTATTTTCCACCGTTTTCACTGAAAACTCGGAAATTATTTAAAAGAACATTTAAATACCTACCCAAAGATGCTAACAGAATAAGAAAAGCTTTTGTAGAACTCTCTTAATTATAAATTAATTATAAGAAACTATAGTTTTTAAATAAAATGAGCTATTTAGAATTAATTGTGATGACGTCATTACAAAAACGCTGACTTTTTGGATCGAGTTTTCCGGCCAATGAACTGAAAAGGTGTGGTACCGCCCTGATATTTGGTTATGGCATTCTAGGCAATATTATGAGACTGCTAGAGATTTTTTTAAAAGTGTTTGATTCACCAAAATTATCAATTTATGATTTTTGTTGACTTGGAAAATTTTTGATTTTTTTTCACTGTTCATAAAAGGATTTGGCTAGAATTACATTTGAACTTAGAATTTTTTTGAAAATTAACCCGTCTGTGAGACTTTGACCGTCAATCTTTTTTGGCAGCCATTTTGTTGCATTTTGGGGAAGCTCCCTCCTCAACTTTTTGAAATGATAAAAAATATAAAAAATAATCTCTATTTTGATTTTGGAAAGTTTCCTTTCTCAATTTTAACAAGAAGCCTTTAACAATTTCCGTCCTGAGAACAGATCAGACATTCAATCGCATATATTTCAGATTTTGAAAATTCACGCCAACTACAAAGTTATAGATTTTCAGAATGCTGCAAAACTGCTTCTGTTGGGAAATCAGTAAAACAGCCGAATGACAACCAAAGGATTTCTGTTGGTTAGCCAATGTTTTGCTTATGTGTAGTTTTTAGAACTAGAACTGACAAAATGCTGGTGGTAATGACGTAATTAATTGCCCATTTGAGCCGAAGGATTTGTGCGGAATTAATAATCAGTCAAGATCAGTTTACTTATTCAGAGGAATAGTCTCCACTTGCCACCATAACAATATATCATAGCTATAAAGCATAGCTATAAAGCATAACCATAAACCACAACCATAAATCATACCATAAACCATACCCATAAACCATACCCATAAACCATACCCATAAACCATACCCATAAACCATACCCATAACCCATAACCATATCAGAACCATAACCATATCAAAACCATAACCATATCAAAACCATAACCATAACCATTATGATAACCATAACCATAACTATAAACCACACTCATAAACCATAATCTATAAACTGTAACCGTAAACATAAACCATAACCATAAATCATAACCAAAATCCATAACTATTTATCCATAACCAAAAACCATAACCACAACAATAAACCATAACTGTAACCATAAACCACAAACCATAACTATAAACCATAAACAATAACCATAAACCATACCAATAACCATACCAATGACCATAACTCATAACCATAACCATAAACCATAAGCATAAACCATAACTATAAGCCATTACTATGAACCATAAAAAATATCCATAGCCACACCATAACCACACCAAAACCATAACCATACCAAAACGATAAGCATAACCATTATGATAACCGTAGCCACAAGCATAAATCGAACCCTTAAACCATAAACAATAACCATAATCCATAACCCACAAACTGTAACCATAAACCGTAACCTAAAACCATGACCATAAACCATGACAATAATCCATAACCATAAATCATTTTCATAAACCACAATCATAAACCATAATTATTATAAACAATAATCACGAACAAAAATTACAAACAATAAACCAGGAACCATAAAATAACCGCAAACAATAAACCAAAATAAGGAACCATAACCATAAAGCATAATCAATCGTACCATAACCTGAGCCATTAACATTACTTCATCACGTTACTATGGGCGTATAAATACTTATGGGCGCATTCAAAAATATTAATGTGTATTAATGTGTATTCACTTTAGGGCCATTTAATTACCATCACGAGTATAGCTGTATATATAACATTATTAATGACTCATGATTTGAATTAGAAATATAATGACAATACTCAATTCAACAAAGGAAGATTTTTTAATAAAAGAATAAATTGTTTTAATAAATATGTAATCTTCTATTTCATTATTCTTTATTTTTTTTTAATTTTAATAACAGATGATGGCAACCACCTCTACAAGATTTTATTACTGTTAATAGATACCAGGTTTCTATATATACTTATCTTTAATGGTATTGCTGTACATAGCATAACAATAAAATACTTTATAAAACTATATTTTATTATTTAGTGTATATATCATGCTATAATGATCTAATTCATATCTAGCACAATAATAATATTTCTTATAAAGTTTAAAATTAAATTATAGTATTATTAGTTTATACATGATGCTATGAGTATATATAATGTGTATATCCAATTTATATCCACTGTGGAGGAGTACCTGCCCTTTTGAGCATTGCTTCAGGCCATGGTATGAACTTCCACTGCTCTCCTCCATAGTGATTTAATGTAATTATGGCTCGATAAAGGTTTTTCAATTGTTTATTTGATCTGAAACTTTATCAACTTAATAAGGACATGAAATCCTAATGGCATGTAAAATTGTAGTGTTTTCTTTGGTATGAAATTTTACTACTCTCCTCCGCAGTGACTAAACATAATTTTACCGTGATAATGGTGTTCTAATTGTTTATTTGACCTGAAGCTTTACCATCTTAGTGAAGACATATTTCAAACTCTAACGTATAATGTGTGTAAGCAAATCATATTTATGTGCTTAGCTTTAACTTTCAGTTGGTTTGGTGGGCTTTTTTAAATACCGTACCTTTGATTATCATGTATTTTAGCTTTTTAGCGAGTTGATTGTTTCATAATTTGTTGATTTCCTTAAAGTAAACAAACTGGGGATTGGGAATCCCAAAATCAATGAGTGTTCTCGCACTAATCTGATACTGCAGAGCACAGTAAGCTTTATTAATCATAATAATAATGAGGGAGATTGCTGTGTATGAATATTCAAATACAAAATGCATAACATTAATTTGCTTGTTTAGATTTTCTTGATGGGGCTTTATTATATAAAGAGAAATCATCTTTGATAACTGAATTATGGAAGTATAATTTCCCACCAATGATTGTAACAGGTATTCTTTTCTCTTTATTCTGACAATAGTTCAAAAAATCTAATTCAAAACTTAAAATGTTTATTTTCTTTGAAGAACACTGAAGAATGAGCTTTAAGCTATAAAGTCAGAGATTATTCTCAAAATTGCTCCTCCACAGTGAACAGTGAAAATGTCATGATGATTTGTTTCTTGTTTCCAGCACTGACAAATTCGAAATTGATAGCCCATACGGAGTTATGGATTTGTGTTGTTTCCATAATCACTATAATTATACCATGACCAAAACTATGCCATAGCCATACACATAACAATACCATAACCAGAACTATACCAAAACCACACCATAAGCATGTTATAACCATAACCGAAATCTTACTGTTACCATAACCATATCATTGTCATACCATTAACCATAATATTAACCATACCATAACCATACCATGACCGTCGTCGGTTAAACCATATCATAACCATTTCATTAGTTATAACCATATATACTATAACCATACCATAACAATAACCATACTGTACCATAATCTCCATAATCATACAATTAAACATATACCATTGCCATAATTATAGCCATGTCATAACATATCATAATCATACTACAGTATGACTATAACATAATCATGCCATGGCTATGCCATAATCATACCAATACTGTAACCATAACCATACAATAACCAGGTCATAACCAAAACAATGCCATGACCATATCAATACTATAACTATACTCTAACCATACCCTAACCATACTATAACCATAACCACAATCATGCCACAACCATACCACAACCATACCACAGCCAACCACCATTCTTAGTCTTATTTAAATGTTAATTGGATTGTGATAAAGAGGCCCAGTGATTATATGATCTTGTTTTGATTGTTTGTGTATTAAACATGCATAATATAATAGATTAGATTTTCATGCAAAAAGTTGCTCATTATTTTATGAATAATTATTTGCTATGAAGGTGAAAAGTGTGGAAAAAATTAAAAGATTATTTTATTTGCAGAATTAAATTTAAAAGTAGGCTTGTATTACCAAACCTTTGACAAAAACACACGCATACAAAAATCATACCATCGCCACATCGATAGCTAAACGTACAAAGTAAATTGATAGAAATGAACTCCAAAAATAATACGTCACAACTGTCGTTCTGGGATGTCATATGGTCTGTGTTTGTAGACTGAACAGGCTATGCACTGAGCAAATCTGACAAGAAGTATAATACAAGAGTATCCTAAATTCACATCGAAAAAGCATAATATGAACAAAACGATAAAGTAGAGTTTAAATATAATCCAATACCGTCACCAAAGGTTTATATCTACTATACCCTCTACTGGATGTATGAATGTAATGGTATGTAAGGGGCAGAAAAATAAGTGTGAAAAATAACCTGCAATAAGCAAACAATGTAACTGGTTACTCTGATAAATCGTGATACAGTAAATACGATCGTAACTCGTCCAAAACCCTAGGTTCAGCAAGAAAGCAAGCGCCAAAGCTACAGCACTGATATTTTATGCCCTTACTTTGTTTACTTTATATCAAAAGCTTTGAAAGATGATTTCTCTGTAATCTCTGGATCGTGGTTAACAGCATGTCAACTTAATTCTATTGTTATTGATTGTTGTATTGGGAATACATTGCATGATGCTCTCTTTAAAGAAACATTCATTCCTGACTTGGTGATTACAATCTTGCAAAATATAACAAAGATTATTAAGGATTATCAACAAGTGGAATTGGTATGATAGATTAAATTGTTGACTTGATAGCCCTCTCTGCAAATACAGTGTTCAAAATAAGAGTAACATAATCACTGTGGTAGAGTGATTTTAGCCCACCAAACAAAGTTTTGGTGGGCTATTACTATCACTTTGCAGTGGTGGTGACAACGTCCCACTTTTCTTAATAGACCATGTTACCGAAGGGCTACCATTTTAAAATTTGGAACCAGCATATGAGGCAATGTTTTATAAGGAATCGCCTAAAGAAATTCATCCACTCGGTCCCAAGTTTTAGGCAAAATATTGGCCAAATAGTTTCAATTTCATTGACTTGGGACCGACTATTGACAAAATGGGGATTTTTTTCAAAAGCACAGAGTTAGAAAACTTTAGAAAACTTAATTTACATTCACAAATGATTTTCTTAGAATTTTCTCATGATTTTTGTTGACATATAAATTTTTTGTAGCCTCAACCCTAGCCTCAACTCTAACCCTAACCCTAGCCCTAATTCAGTTTATAATGATTTGACCAGAGTCACCTTTGGATGTACAGTAGAAGATTTTTGAAAAATAATTTTTCTATGAGACTTTGACCACGTTCATCAAAATGATTTTCTCATGATATTTATTGACTTTGAAATTTTTCGAATATAAAGATTTCACCATTTGGACTTAAAAAAAACGACTTTTTGACAATCATTTTGTTTTTGTATTTTAGAGAAGCTTCCTTCTCAGTTTTTGAGATGATAAGTGATGTTCTTATAAAAAATTGAAGAATTGAAGTCTCCATTATGATTTTGGGAAGCTTTCTTCTTCAGTTTTGGAATAAATACTGATGTTATCCACTTTTGGGTCATAAAACATTTAATTACTACCACGAGTATAAATTGGTTTCTATAACACTAATAATCACTTCCATATATTGCGTGAACACAAGAAAGTGCAATACATATCTGTACATCTCACAGACCCCTGCAGAAGACATAATTTTGCTGAATTCACCGCTCATTAGTCTTGCTTGGGCTGTGAGATGTGAACAATCACCAAAGTGATGTCCTTCTAGACAGTTATGCATCGCTTATGGTGAACATCTGCATATACGAACACAAAGTCGACCAATGCATGATGACCGAGAGTTTGAGATAGACCTGGAATTCACTGCGATCTAGCATTATGAAGCTGATGGTTGGATGCAACCACAGATGATAAATATATTTATATTCCAACCATCAGCTTTATAATGCTAGATTGCATTCCGGGTTTATCTCGGACTCTCGGACATCACACATTGGCCAGCTTTGCGTTTGTATATTATGCGGATGTTCACCACAAGCGATGCTTTAGAGAGTTGATCTCTCTAATTTGTGTTTTTTTACTTTAATTTTAAGCACTTGCATCACTATGACAACTTAGTATTAGTAATGTGTTATACCTAGGGGCCATACTTATAATTTTGATTGTCTAGGGGTATCTTAGTTTAATAATTTAAATCGTGACTGTGTAACTTTTTGTTCTAGTTAAGTATTGTATAAAAGAAAGTAAATATATTTTTACTGTAAAACAAACCTCTTGTCAAAAGAGTTATGTTAATGATTTTATGCAAAGTGTATTAAAACAGCATTTTTTTGCTCTCTGTACACTTAACAAAGATTTGTAAAAATCGAAATATTGTGACAAAAAGTATGTGTTTTTATCTGTTTTAAAATTGTGTAAACACTATCACAACTGGCTTTTTGTTTTAATATATAAAATTATACAAATTCAAAGCTAAAATTCTATCAAGTAAAAATTGAGGTTCTTTTTTGACAAATAACACTGAACCTTCACTAATGAGCAAATGTTTTATTATGTTAGGGACCATCTCCAAAAGTCGTTCCTAATCAATGATCTCATTGGCTAATACTCTTTATTGTAGATTAATGTTTCTCAAACTTATTGATTTTGACTTTTTTAAAGATGCTAAAATATCTGCTTTTTGAAACGAATTTTGGAGATGCTATTATTAAACAATCACAAAGAGGATTAAAATTTGTCGATATATGAGATATTTATTTACCAAAATATTTGAAATGATATTTTTGATGTTTTTTTCCCCTTTCTTACATCTTCTAATTTTTGACTTATTGAAACAAATGTACGAGTACACCACTATTATGCAAGTGCACCATCAGATAGAATATTAAATTTGAGTTAAAAGTTCTTTAAAACTAAATATCTGCTTATTTTATCCGATTTTTGTATGCAGTGCTGTATTGTTAAAACATTAAAAGAATTATTCCTATTATTACTATTGTGTGATATAATTCATATTTTTGTGGTAGGTTAACTTTGATTTTATATAATTTTCCAGTGACGTTTTGTTGTTCTACAGTATCTGCAAAGTTATATCAATGAACCACTTGTTATTGATTTGTTTGTTCCAGATAATTTTTATGTCATGTTGTATTTGTGCTATTATTCAGGGGAGGAAGATTTTCAATTGTTTATGAATAGGGTCAATTCACGAGCTGGTAACTCTCTATTTAGAGATTGTTTTTGGACAATGCCATATTGGAGAGGGATACTACTCCCTGGTTCATGGATCACAGCACTCTTAAGTGTCTAACTAAGGCTTCTAGTCCACAAAAATGCACTCTAGACATGACATAAACTTGTAGCTTGACTCTTACTATTCTTTACAGTGACTTTCTTATATTTATTTTAGTTGTTCAAGGGAAATTTGCTTGGAAACCTATCATTAATGATCACACCATTTACAGATTTGATGAAAACTTTCATTTTCTTAACTTCTTCTGGTAGGTATACATTGTAATAATCATTCAGGGTGTTAGCAAACAGAAAGTTACACACCTCCTCTCAAATTAGCAACATATGCTTCATATACCATCATGATATTCTAACATGTGTCGAGGCATAACTAGATGTGAAATTACATGTTTTTAGCCCACCAAACAAAGTTTGGATGGGCTATTCCTATCTATTTGTGGTGGCAGCGACCTGCTTTTCTTAATAGACCCTGTTCTCGAAGGGCTATCATTTTAAAATTTGGCATCGGCATTTGAAGCAATAGGGTTGAAAAGGTGCGGTACCATCCTGAAATTTGGAATCAGCATTCTAAGTTATATTACAAGGCTGCTAACAATTTCTTTTTTCGATCTCATAAAGTGTTGGGACCCAGTTTTTAGGGAAAAAGGGATTTTTTCAAAAGTAGAGACTTAAAATTTGATTACTATGAGACTTTGACAAAGTTAAAGTAAATACAATACCAAAATGAAAAAAGCCGAAGCGGAGACTTTTTTTGCAATTTTGACTTATATGAGGATTTGACCAAATTCAAGTAAAAGTTACGGTAAATATCATGACAAATTGATAAGAGGAGAAGTGGGGTATTTTTTTACATGTTCATTTTTATGAGACTTTGACCATGAATGTTTTTAGCATCCATTTTAGTATCCATTTTTTCTTCTTTTTCAATTCTTGGAGATAAAAATAAATCAACGATAAAAGTTATTTTAAAAATAATTTTTAGAATTTAATTAAAGTCTCCGTTTTGATTTTGGGAAGCTTCCTTCTTCATTCATGAGATAAATATTAATGTTATTCACTTAGGGGTTGTGAGACATAATTACGACACCATGAGTATAATTGACTTCTGTATCATTATTAATTAGTCCCAAGGTGAATACACAATATAACAGAGGAAGGTTTTTTAGATAAAACATAAGAATGGTATTCATTCAAAGAAAATAAATTTATCTAATAATGCATTGTTCCATTGTCTAGTTTCCTTATTTTTATTAATAACATTTTAACAACAAATTTTTTTATTGAAAGCTATACAAACCAGTCAAAGTTTTAATGATTACAGATAAATGGTGTGTTTTAAAACACATTATTATTTTATTGTTAAAAATAATTATTTTTGTTTTTGTCAAGCAATATTTTATATATACTATATTATACTATGCTATATGCTACACATTATTTTATAAGCATCAGTAGATTTTGACTGAGGCTTGGTAAACTTCATTTCAAATCGGAGTTCTCTATAATAGGTAAACATATTTAATCAACGTTTTAGAATGCTCTTTCTTTTTATACATTTTTTTTTTTTGGAAAACTGTGTATTTGCGAAGGTCTTAAAGAGGGCTAATTTTCGGCCTGGTAATGCTTATAAAGGTGATATTAAATAAAAAAATGCGTATTATACTATATGCTATATATCTTATATACATATAGACTAGATACTATTTATATATGCTATACAGTATACTATTATACTGTACTATATTCTATATATGTGAATTTATGTGTTCATTATCACACGAGGTGGTTTTAGAAATTCATTATCATCAATAAATCGTTTGGAAAATAAGCAGAAATAATTGCTACAAAAAAAAGATTACTGAACCAATAGTATTCAGGCTTCAAAAACACTTTTGAAACCCATCGGTTTTGTGACACACTAACGGCTATATCGGTTCTGTGGAGAATATTTAGGTTCCATGTTTTTTCGTTACGGTAACGCTAGATTCCTCATTTACGTTTCGTTATTTCGTTTCCGTAGTTTTATAATTCTTATCTGTAGTACTTTAAACTTAAACGAGGTTGGTTAGTTTGCTTTAAGCAATCACGTTTTATCTCGTCTTCTGCTGTTCGAGATGGCTACATATTTTTAATGTGTTATGTGTATAACAGAACAAAAATCGCAAATTTAATATCCATTCAAATTATTGGAACATTATTTTTTCTTTAGGTAAATCTTTTATTAATGCATGAAAAAGACTACAAGTATTGTAGTATTACAAGTATTAATACACGTTTTGTTTCAATAATAAATAGTGTTTTCCATTTTTAAAAAGACGTATATTTCAATTAATTTATATTTTTATTTGACATGCAATAAAGATATTTGATTAAGTTATAGAACATTTGAACGAAATGACCACTGGTAACGTATATAGCGTTTTTAAAGAAACCACCCTCCTAACTAGATGAATATTAATATAATAATTTCAAGCAGCAAAGTTGGTTATGGTTTACAAGAGCTAATATGCATTAACAACAGACCTTTAGCGAAATAAAGTTACTCTTATAATTCATGGAAATGAAAGATGGGTTCCGTCTTTAGAGATTCACGGAACCTTTACGCCAAATTGGCTTGACCGAAAAATATTCTGAAAATTCACTTCTCCACAGTGATGACCGGCAGTTATTTTAACCCTTTGATACATACAGTATTGTAATAAGGTATGTTAACAGCATGGAATGTGTATCATACCTTGTCGTCATGAGATCTCTAACATGATGATCAGGATATCTATAATGTAATTTGTTAATATCCTATCGTGGCTATCATGAACTCAGTTGTTATCCTGTTCAATCAATCACAATAAAAAGATTAGTAATTTAATAAAGATTCTCTGTATACTCTGTAGACACAAGACGTTGGATCAACTAATGACATTCTGACTTAACTTTGCTCTCTTAAATTCTCACTTCTTTGATGTCAAATCAAAATAAAGTCTGCTAAATTTTGTGGGTTACGTGTCCTCATGCCTTTCTGAGTCTACAATATCTCATGCCTTCATGCCTACACCTTCATCTGGTGTCTTTGTAGGTAAAAACATTTTTCTGGTGGGTCCAATTGTTTTTCTCATGGGCCTAATTGTTTTTCTTGTGAGTCCGATTTGACCCCCACCGCCTATGGTTTTTAGAAAAAATGTTTTTCCACAGTTTGTAGCGTCTTGAAACTATGCAGGTCTACTGCAACCTATTTTACTATAGTATATCAAATTTTTCATTTTTCCAATTTTAGCCGTTATCTGAAGCCACCTCTCAAATTCATGGTATTTTCTTCCTAAAGAGCTGAAATACCAAAAATATAATATCTTCTGTTTACAACGAGGAATAAATTTAAATTTTGAACACTGATTCATAATCATAAGTGGAATCTTTCTACCAAATACCTTAATGGAAGAAACAAGTGCGGAAAATAATGCTGCAGAAGAAAAAAATGCAGAATTAATTATTGCGATTTTGCCTCCAAATCCCAATAATAACTTCTGCATTTTCAGCCTACCTACCAAACAAAGTTTGGATGGGCTATTGCTATCACTTTGTGGTGCCTGCCCGCTTTTCTTAATAGACCAATTGTTCCTGAAGTGTTATAATCATGGCAGGTTTAATTGCCCCAATATTAATAGTTCAGGAGTTGGACTTATTTGCCTTCCGCCCACCCCCGAAATAATATGCTACCAAAATATCATGGGTAAAATATAAACAAGTATTGAAATTGAAAAAGTAGCATTCATTTGCGCTTCCTTCACCAACAAAGGTTCTGATAAGCATTTTATTTGAAACTCGTTTCATATTCTCATTAGTTTTCTCAGCACTAACTTGGTAATTGGTTGAAAGGTGTGAATTGTGGATACTACCAACATAGATCATAACATTTATATTTGCAAATTGAAAAGTAAGACAGGCTTTACTTGAGCACTCTAAACCAATCAATTGCAAGATCGTTTATGGTGAAACTCACTCTAAAGCAATCAATTGCAAGATCGTTTATGATGAAACTCATTTAGGCGTCCATGTAAAGGCTACCTAAATATTTTATTTCTCAGGATCTTGCTTTTCATGGCAATGTCTCATGCTAGGCTATAATGAAAGAATTGTTTTTCTTTTAACTTGCTCTTACAAACATTTTTCAGTAATACAATATTGTTTATTTATTTCAGTACTATCCTCAAAACATTTTATGCAGTTTCTTATGATGGATGATTCAAAGTTGTCACTTCTTGCACTGGCATTATTAAAAAACATCATCAAAATTAATAGGTAATATTATCAAAATTCAGATATTTTATCATTGACACCATAATAAGTTCCTATTACTTAAATCAGTAGAATTCATTTTGTCAGTTCTTATATATACATAATAACAATAATGGTGCTTTGTTATCTTTGATTTGCCAAGGTATATAAAAATAACCTGTATGAATTGAATTGATGAACCAAATATAGAATGAAAAACAAGTTCTGTTTTATTAAAATAAACACATTTTCAATAAGGGGACGTAAATTTGGTTGGGAGCATGGGGTGGGTGGCATTAACAAGAGACATGAATTATTACGGTACGTAAAGCCAATGTGAGTCTATAAGTGGTTATTTAGTACTGTCACCCCTTTGTTTGCTTTAAAATTAAACAAAATGAGCAACAGCTTTTCCACAAACCCTTTTCTGTGGTTTTCTTTTTTGCAATAAATACACCCATAAAAATGTCCTACATCAAATCATTTTGTTTTTTAGTAATGCGTTTGATCATATACCTGAAAGTCGTACACATAGTATATCAGATGAATTAACATTTAAAATTACTTCTACTGAAGATGTACAGGTTGCAAGGTAACATCTTTGTGCAACTTATGTTGCAACCAATCCATTGCAAGATCGTTGACATAACATTTTATTGCAGATTTATTGTGGGGAGGGGGAGGGGCACAATTTACTCGATTTTAGCTTCTTTAAACCAAGCACAAATTACTGGGAGACGTTCCCTAAGCATATTTTAGTATTATAAATAATAATCACTAGCTTGAAGCAATACTCAAAAATCTCTCCTCCATGATTATTTTGTTCTCAAAATTATTCCTTGGATATCCATAATAAGAATCTTGAAAAGCAATTTCAAAAGTCTCTTCCGCAGAGATTATTTATTATTCTTTCGTGCACTGAAACTTCATTGAGAGATTAAAAATAAAGTTTATGTCCAGGTTTCATGCTAACTTCATGCATGTTGTTGACAATCATTATTCATTTGTTTGTTTTTTAGTTAACCAAACAAAGTTTGGATGGGCTATTGCTATCACTTTAATTGTGGCGCCTCACTTTTCTTAATAGACCATGTTCCTGAAGTGCTAGTATTTTGAAATTTGGTACCAGCATTTGTGGTGATATTCTAGAAGGGATTGCCAAAATGTTTTTGTTCACTTGTTCTCGAGTTTTGGGCAAAAAGAGACCAAATCAGTGCCATATCCAGAGTTTTTTTGGGGACAGCGTTTTTTAAGGTACTAAAAACTTACTATAGTATCTCTGCGAG
>JAULBZ010005474.1:0-13377 GCA_032360805.1 Neoturris breviconis | reverse complement strand
CAGTTTAGCTTCAGACTTTACAACCTGAAACTATGCTCAAATTATGTTATCCACAGTGATTAGTTACTATCATTTTAAACAATGAATAATTATGTTTTCATAAATGTCATACGTTTCAAATTAGAAATAGAAATTTATACTTTTATAATTTAGTGCATTCAACATGTATAGGATGAATTGATTACCGTAGGCCGGAAAATCAAAAGAATTCTATACATCTTGAAATTAAAAAAAAAAAAAATGTATGTGTGACATATAATTTTCCATAGGGTCATTCTCTAAAAGTGTCAAATTGTCATAACTCAAAATGACATTCTTCCGGAAGCGTTACTCTATGAAAAACTATATATAAATTGTGATAAAAGAGATGAGATAAATTGCATTAATTATTTCCGTAGGCCGGAATATATGAATATAAGTTATCTCATCCCTTCCAGTAGAGACTATCTATGTCGATATGGTATACCCACTAAAAGTCTAAAAGTCTTTATCATCACCTCATACAGTGGAAAGTTAGTGATCTATAAAAATTCAAAGTCCCATCTTCATCATCTACAACATAGTTGAATCTCAGTCAATCTTACCATATGCGATCTTACAGAATAGTACTCCCCATCAATTTGCATATTCTATTTCTTGTCAGTGCTTGTGTATCTTTGTCAAGATTCCCCTTCCAAAGTGTACCATATTTATATAATATATAAATGGAAACTTTGATGTAACTTTACTTATACTTACGTAATAATAATAATAATAATAATAATAATAATAATAACAATAATAATAATAATATTTTAAACGAGGCGTTCGTTGCTCAGAGTAACCTTGTTACATTACAATAACTCCTTTTTTGTGCAACGCCCTCCAGTCACTTGTAAAATTACAATAGCAACCTCTACTCACTGCACTAAAAAGGAAGTTATTGAAACAAGTTCTACATTGAGCAAGAAATGTCTCGTTTTTATTTATTTAAAGAACCATTCGTCAGTCTTTCACACTTTAAATTTGTTAATATCGAGATAAATGATCATAAATTAATTATAACATTGTTGCAACCACCTGATTATTAATCTCTCATGCATTGTTCTAATATTACAGCAGTAACAAGCAAATACCAGCAAAAATAAATTACTTGGTGCTACAATCTTAGACATTAATATGGAGACTATTTTCAAATTTCGACGCCACAAGCACAACTAAAACAGTGATTTATCTTGCAAACTCGACAAATTTTGTTGCTTCTAGCAGCCTAGTGCCCGTCTTGCTAATCCAAATTAATGATTTTTTTCTCTACGTTGAAATTTCGAATTTTTGCAAATATTTCACTTTGTCCACAGTATATTTGGCCAAGATTGTAACTGTAATATTCACGCACTCGATCATGCTGTCTTGGATGGAATTGAGCTGGTCCTGAATATTATATTGAATTTGTAAGAAAAGCAAGAACATTAATGAATAGTATCTCATCACCAATCCTAATGTAAAACTTACCTACTTAACCCTATTAAACCCGTGCTTGTTTGGCCTGTGTATGCCCGTGTGTATGCCCGTCCGAACCACTGATGCTTATGGCACTAAACTTGATACACTAATAGAACAACTCAATACAAACACTTTGACAAAAGTAATTGCCTTTCGTGACGTCATTGGTACCTGATATGACGTCATCAATAACATTTTCGGTCTGTAGAATGCTGTAAAATAAAAATAGCTCTTTATTTACGAACCATCAACGCTTATGACATATAACTTGGTTTAGTTACAGAAGAACCTAATACAAACACTTAGACATCAAAAAAATGACTTAGTGACGTCACTGGTACCCGACATAACAAACATTACAGTTTGCACAAACAAATTTGTAGACGACCATAGATAACAAATTCTCAGGAATGGGATATTTATTTGACATTTATTACTTAATTTTTTATGTTGTAACTGCGAACTTGTAAAATGTGAAATGACGAAACATGTCAATAAAAATTAAACAAGTTATCTTGTTTTTAAAAATAATTTTAAACTTCGTGCTTTTAAGAAGTTTCCATAAATAATATTTACCTGTTGAAAAGAGAGCCTAGCAACAACAAAGACTGTTTTAACAAAATTTTGTATTTTTAAAACAATCCTTAATAGAAGTTAGGAAAAGTCACAAAATATTCAATACCATATCATTAATGCAAAAAACATTATCGCCAAATCAAAATGCTGCGACTACTTTTTGCCCTCCGGTTTTAATAGAGTTAAATAATCACGTTTATACTTATTTTTGAAAGTGAGTATACACATGGAACGGCGCATCCTTTTTGCATTTATTCCCAAGGCTTCCAAATATCCGATTCTTGGTGTTAGTTTACAGAAATGAAATTTGACGAAAGTCTGTTTCAATAAATTACACTCTCCTCCAAAAATGCGATTTGTTGGTTGAAAGTTGTGAAAGATAAGATGTGGGCATAATAGAAAGTTATAGTAAAATAATAATTAATAACATATTTACAAAAACTTCTCTCCAAATAATCTATTTTTATCTTCTGATCAAACGTCAAAATACTACAGTCTCGTATATTCCCATATATGGCAATACACAGTCTAAATATGGAAATATACGGACTCTATTCAGTAGCATTTTACGCTGTGTACCAAATGTTCTCCTGCATATAGAACAATGCACAAGTGCATGCAAGTTGGCTGCTCAAAGTAGAACTTGTTGCAATGAATAAACTTATTTTTTTGTGAAGGAAGTTATTTGCATTGTAACAAGTTCTACTTTGTGGTCTATTGCTCAGTCAGTACATGTAGATATTCTGACGACTGTAGTACGTTTTTCACGCGCAGTGGAAAAATTTATTTATTTACAACTTTATACTTTCTTCCAGATATTTGTAATAACTTTTATAATTCAAATTATTTCTCTTCTGAAACTCGTTATGTACATCTCCTATATTTATCTTACGGTAGGGTAGACATTTACTTATTCCCCAAAAGTCAACACAGAATGTTGTGGCTCCACAACACTGTTCATGATGTCCTCTATCGCATAACGATGATTCTGGTAAGCAATTTCCATTATGGAGATGCTTTTCTATTGGATATAATGCCGGTCGAATGCGTCCATTCGTCAGTTTTTCTGAATGGTAGTAGTTGTATGGTATGACTCCCGGGTTAGGATAGTACGCTCGGTATTGAGATAATGATTGATGACAGGGTGATTGGCATAGTTGTTGACAAAGCGGCGTGCAAGGTGGCGGACACGGTTGTTGGCATGGTTGCTCACATGATGGCTGGCAAGGTGTTGGACAGGGTTGTGGACACGGCTGTTGACAAGGCGATTGGCATGGTACAGAACACGGTTGCGGGCATGACTGCGTACATGGCTGTTGACATGGTTGCGAGCATGGGCATTGATGTTGACACGAAGATGCACAGGTTGTTTGTTGACATGTCAATTGGCATGGAAGACATTGACACTGATATGGAGAGTAAGCATCTTTTGATGGACGTGAAGCATAAACATTTATCACCTAAAAAGAATCGTTGGTAGTTGGTAGTTGGTAGTTCAAAGTAGAACTTGTTGCAATGCAATAACTTCCTTATTGTGTAGGAGCCTGCACAAAAAGGAAGAAATTTTATTGCAACACGATCTACTTTGAGCAGCCAGCACCTCGTTTTCATGTATTTATGAATAGGTCTATACATTTATACCATACACCGGAAAGGGTAACGTGAAGGATCCCTTACATCTCCATATACGGATAGTGTATTGCCATATTATGGCAACACACCGAGATATAAGGGACTGTGTTTGGCAGTCCTTCACAATGGAAAATCTGTGTTCTTACAGTAAATCTTCGATTTAACGCTCTTTCCTTTTTAACGCGTCTTTGTAGTAATATTTGTGACTTCAATTATACATTAAACATTCTGGTAAACTTAATAAATACCTCACTATCGCCCTATCTATAATCTGAATAAATAAATCTTTATATTTGCGTGTAATGTAAGATTTACAGTACATTATTGCTACCATAATGGGTATGTTGTGACTACGCCCTTAACTCTATAATGTCCACTCCCCCGTATGAAACGATAAACAACAGTGACTCGTAACTGACTTGTATTATTTTTCTACAGCTAAAACTTAAAAATTTATGATAGCTCAAAATCAAACATTTGTTCTCCTGGTAAATTCCATATAAAATAATTCCGTCACAAAACATAACATAAATAGTCTGATAGTGAAAAAAAATTTGTGGAACGATTTTGTAATTTTTAATGATTACGTAATTTTTATAAAATGATTTTGGCATGGCTATGAAGGGAATTGAATGGTTGTTCAGAATCTGCATAGAATCTGTTCTTAACCCTATTAATACTGAACCTTTTAGGGACTCCTCAATACTGATTTCGATTACTACTTTTGCGGGAAGAAACTTTCGCGAAAAAAAACTTTCGCGGCAATTTAACCCCAATTCCCGCGAAAGTTTCTTCCGTAAAACACGCTAAAACTGGTCAACCACGAAAGTTTATTCCCGCGAAATATATCAGATTCAAAAGTTATGTAATAAAGTATAGTAGGGGGAAAGGGGGTTGAAACAACCCCCCCCCCCACCCCAAGTAGGAATAGGGTTAATCAAGAAATATCAAGATTTGCACAAAGGTGCATACCACTACACTATCCCCACCGTCCAATATTTTTGCGGACACGTCCAGTGACTATTGTTACAATAATGGTAGAAATAGAAGGTTCTTGTACCAGTGAATATTTCTTAGTAGTGTTTTGAGAAACGTAGGGGAGATTTCTGGCACCCCCTGCCCTTAACCCTTTTAATACTAGGCCTTTTAGGTGCTCCTCAATACTGCGAGTGGGTGGTTTCAACCCCCTCCCTCCATACCTTTGATGGAACCATACTGTAGTGTTGAGGTCAACACATAATAAACATTTTTTGATGACGTCATTAATTATGATGAATTCATTTAGTCAAAACTCGAAAAAATCGCTTTAGGTGAAATTTGTCAGAACGTTTTTGAAGCAAAAATAAAAAAAAAGTATATTTTTTTTATTTTTATTTTTACCACCTGTCAAACATTTGCCTGCATAAGGAAAACGTTCCCTAGGTACTTATTAATAGGGTTAACAAAAGGTTCGATCCTTAAAACTCGAAGAAACTAAACAATTATTAACTCAGTAGTAGTATGAAGACTCATTTCACTCATATAGTTGTTGTTTTGGCGCACGTCCATTATCTATGGGATTATCTTCCAAGCTCAACCTCTAGCCTAACTACCTATTATCTTCAGCAATTAGCGAGTAATTAGATGCATTATGTAAAGTATCAATAATTATGTGCGATAACAAACTAAAGTCGTTATCATTGATTATATTTCAAAATTTACGTGGCAGCACTATTTAGAATGTTTTCTCTATAAACATCAATTTTCAAGTATGTTACCTCTTGTTTTGGTTCTTCGATATCTTTTTCTTTTTTCTTTTCTGTAACCACTTTCGTTGCATTTATTTTTCTTTTGTGAGCAAGAAGATATCTATTATTTATCATTGGTTGTTGAGCAGTATATACATTAGCTAATGTCTTTCTCTTGTTAAAAAGTATATTTGTTTCAGCATAACTATCAATGGAACCAAGTTTTGGAGTTGGTTTGATGTATGGTTTCATTACAGCTTTCTGTGTAATCGGTTTTATCTTTACATATGTTGATTTAGATCTATCGCGTATAAAATTCTTAGGTTGCATGGCACTCTTGAGAAATGCTAACCAATGAGAAGATGGTTTACCTTTCTTGATAGCATCAATAGCTTGATAACCAGTCCATTGCATGGTGACTTTTGATAAATCATCCAGAAGTGAGTTATTTTTATATCGAGTAGATTTATCTAGATAGTAGGACGTTTTTGGATTTGATGTATATTTATTTAATGACAATGGAGCCCAGGTTCTTTTACGTCCGTCAAATGCAGTTTTTCCCATCTCATGTTTTCCAGGTAACATATGACGAACTGAACCACTCTCATGTAATAATGGAGATGCATGGGTGTGCGAAATTGAATTTAGATCATTGGAACGTCCATTTAACAGAGTGTAGGCTTTATGAAAACGGGCTGATTCTTCTCGATAATTCAATAAGGAGTTAATTTTTGATTGGGTTGACGCTGGAACGTTAATTAAATGTTGTATTCCAGTTCCATGCATCTCATGATCTGGTAAAAAGGATTTTAAATGTCCTCCAACATTACCATCAATCTTATTGCTTAAACTACCACTTTTATACGGATAAGGTGGTATGACATCTTTATATGGTAGGTCGATGTCTATATAAGGTGTTTTAACTTTCCGAGGATGTAACATTGCGTTTTTTTGTCGAATAACAACTGCATCATTGTGCTGCATATTTGTCTGTTTATCTTTTGTTAATAGGTAAGATTTTTTATTAGAGTTGGAGCGTAATAATTTAACAAAATTAATCGCTTGTTGTCTTGATTCTGTGCGATGACCAATACTACTTTTCTTTGTTTTGACCTGATGAACGCTTGAAGGAGCAATTACCTTATGAAAACTGTTCAGAGCAAAAATTTCATCTGGACTTAACGGTTTATATTTAGAAATTCTATTGTCAGTGATTACAGATTTTTTTGCCATTTTAGTAGGTCGTTTTGGCTTATGATCTTTGGTCGCAATAAAGTCACGATAGAATAATGGATTAATAAAATGATCGTACGGTTTTAATATTCTCGTTCTTGTTCTTTCTTCTACTGAGTATTTTTCGACAGCCGAATTTTTTAACGATTCTTTTTCGTTATGAATTTCTAGGGAATTAGGAATGATTGATTTTCGAACATCGGGTAAATTAGTATGAACCTCGTCACCAATATCACCAAAGACTGATTCCAGCTCTATTTCATCTTGTCCAAGCTAAATATCAATGTGGTTATTATTCAATGACCTTTTCACAAAAACAAAGTAGAATCATGTTGCAATGAAATAGCTTCCTTTTTGTGCAGTTCCTAGAAAGAAGTTACTACATTTCGACAAGTTTCTACGTTTGAGTTGCCAACTTTCGCAAGCGTGAACTCAATTTCTACCAATCAAATGTCTTCCTTTGGCTTTCGCATGAAAAACCATAGGAATTCTCATAGAGATCGAGTAATGTTCGAGATGTGAGTTGAGTAGTTGCTAGTTGCGAGGTAGGTAGTTAGTGAGTTAAAATCCGGGAAAATAGCCAAACTAAGATTTTGCGCCCAAAAACATGTTGAAAAAGTTTCTGCTGCTAAAATAGATGACTTGGAAACGGGGAACAGGGAAGTGAGGAGTGTCAATTATATACGCATGCACGAACTCTAAATACGCCTAAATTGCGTATATATATCAGAATTTGGAATCGGTCTCAAGGTTTCAGAAAGAAACATTGATATTCTTGTTTGAATAAATAAATCAATTTATATCCATGCGCATGCGCTGACATTAAATTAGTCTAAATTTTGTATTTAGGCACAGTTTAAATAATCCTCAATATTCCTCGTGTGGAAAATAATTAAAGTCATTTTCATACGCCGACGAGGGCAATAAATACATTCTATATACTTTCGAAGAATTATAGCCTGATTTACAGACGAAGGTCGATCCTCTCTCTTAGTTACTTCTGCAGTTAATGTAATACATTGACATCAGAATTCATTAACACTTATTCATTATTGATTGATTTATTTAAAATACGCTAGATTTCACTCTTCATTGCGGGAGAATAATTAATAATGGTACCAAAGCCACCATGAAGACTGGCTTTATAAATTATTATACATTAACGCATTCCCTTTTAATGAGACTGACGTCAATTTATTCCATTAAATTCAGAAGAAAACATACCAAGTGAGATCTAGAAGAATCGAACTTGGTCTGTGGAAGACGCTAAAGAAATATGTTTAAATAAAGATTTTGTCGGAATAATTTTCGATACTTTATAGAAACTCAACATTTCCATTCCTATTGTTTGTACAATTTAACCCTATTAGGCCTAGGGAGTTATCTTCGGCATTACGATGATTTCCAAAAAAAGGTAGACAAAAAAGAATAGGGTAATATTTTTTTATTTTCTTTAAAATGATATTGGATTTAAAATATTATGCTGAACCTGTTTCTGATGTTTATTTTACATAAAAGTTACTTGTGACAAGCTTTTGTATCAAAACATTCTACTATCATACAAAAATTAATTTTCCTATTCAAGATAAGCTATGACGTCATAAGTATGGAATGATTCTTCCGAACCACGTATGCGGTGATGCTGAAACTTACCTAGTTTTGATATTATGGAGACCAAAATTATTTTCACCTAAAACTTTTTTTTCAGCACCTCTCATGACTTGATGACGTCATCCTAATTAATGACGTCATCAAAAATGAAGAAGATACCCCCCCCAGTATTGAGGAGCCCCCAAAAGGCCCAGTATTAGCTAATAGGGTTAAGTAATGCTAATTCTTCGAAACTAAAATCACAAAAATAAATAATTCTGCTAAGTTTAGTCATGTGATTAACCCGGTTTCCCAATTTTTTAAAAATTGGAATTTCGGATTAAAATAATGGCATTTTCCGGTATTTTCCAATATTTTCACTAAAATCCCGGAAACTATGTGGAAGAACATTTAAATATCTACCCAAAACTACAAACGGAATGAAAACAGCTTTTGTAGAACTCTCTTAATCAAATTCGAAGAGAGAACCGTTTGTAAAGAAAATGAGACATGAATTTGGCTTTTGTAGAGATAGAGAATTGAACTTAGGGAAAGATATTTACGCAAACGATAGAAAGAACTGGTGCACTTTTGACGCACGATAGTTAAAAAATAGATCTATTGGTGCATCTGTTCCAGTCTGCCTGAGCATGTCGATATACAGTGCGGTAGGTAACAATTAAGAGGCAGATGAATTGGAATAGAAATAACAGAATGGTATGAGCTACCAAAAAGAGAAAGATTTATTGGAGTACAGTAATCAGGAATAGAAGTTGGATCAGAAATTCAAGTTTTATGATTTGGGTGAGGTCATATGCAATTGAAAAGTTGCGGCAATGTACACCTTTAGTATCCGTTTTGTTGGAATATATGAGCCAATCTTTGTGATTGGCATTTAGATCTCCAAACACATTAATGTTAGCAGACAGATGGTGAAGCAAGACGCTATCAATTTTTGATGCCACAGTGTCGATAACCTCAAAACCCTCGTCCTGGGATCTATAGAGAAAGAATTTGTAACTAGTTGAGAGACTTGTTATTTTTTCAAAACAGACATATCAATATTTCTTTGCAAAACATTTATTTGGAATCATGTTCTAAAAACCTAATTTAGATATATTTAGAGACCGCGCATGCGCATATAAATTACTTGACTTTTTTTCAAGAGGATATATATCTATGTTTCTTTGTGAAAAACTGAGACCGATTCGGAAATCAGACACGATTTATGCGTGTTAAATGGTTATCGGGGTATTTACACGTGCGTGTTGAATGGTTATCGGGGTATTTACACGTGCGTATTGAATAGTTATTGGGGTACTTACACGTGCGTGTTGAATGGTTATTGGGGTATTTACACGTGCGTGTTGAATGGTTATTGGGGTATTTACACGTGCGTGTTGAATGGTTATCGGGGTATTTACACGGAAACTTTCGGCCTACAAAAGTATCTATGCTCACAACTACACCAAAAACAAAAATGTTGAATCACTTCCTAATTATGCTTTGTAATAACCTTTATGAAACAAAATCAGGATACTAAAAATCTTACCTTACATCTTGCCAACTGACTGCAGAGAGAAAGCAATAATATAAGTTCTACGAAACATTCCATCTTTGATAAACACTATAGAATCATACAACGAATCAAAATCTCTATTTACAACATTTTAATAATTTTCGAAAACCATGTGATATTGAAGAATCATCTACAGAAATCTTAGAAGATTGTTTAAATAATTTTATGTTTCATAACTAATTTGTTCTGTTTGGAAATACAACAGCTGTATAACTATTTTGCGCAAAAATGTGTATACGGTCGAATGCCTTAAACAACGTGAACATTTTCAGAAACATTTTCGTTTTATAGTAAAAATATAGTGAAATTCAATCAAGCGTTAAATGCAATCAAAACGACCGAAATATATCATTCAGCTTTTAAATTAAATTAATGTCGCATTGCAGTCATTTTGGTAATAACATCACTGAAATATTAAATTTAACTGATTAGCGGATAACAGTTTACCTTTCTACACGAGATGTGATACCAGTCTCTATACCACGTGTGTAGCAGTGTATTGTCGCAATGCTTTGTGGGACCATATACGGTAATTCTTTCACGCGAGTAGAACAACTACACCTACAGTTAGGAATCTCGAAATATCGATTAATGAAATGTAAATTTTGTCATATTAGCACGTAATGGTACTAGTAGATGCTTGTAATTCTCTACAATGATGTTTTTTGATCACATTCAATTCTCCCTTCTTATGGCCGGCCAAAATATTCTCTCCCTCCATTTCTATGATGTTGCAAAACCTATTTATCGCTTAGTTCTAAAAATCGTATTTTCGGTTGTTTAAGCCCCAGTGTTTCGGTTGTTAAAAGATGCGAAATTCAGATTGTCAAAATTACAAATTTTCGGTTGCTAAAATGTTTGCTTGATACAGTCTGTACGTTTTTGGTTGTTAAACAACGAGTTTTTCGATTACTCAATGTAGTTGTTTTCGATTGTAAAATGTGCGTGATTTCGATTGTAAAATGTGCGTGATTTCGATTGTTAAATGTAATCGATTTTGCTTACTACCAAAGACGGAGCGTTTCTGTTGATCGTGGCTTTTACACGAAACATAAATTCGTGTTGTTTTCTCAGCGTAAAAACACAGACCAGGCGAAGAACAAAAAGGAAAGAGACGAGGAGTGAAACATTGGGATGCATAAATAGAAGTAATGCGTCTGAGAAAGTTTTTTAAATCTATTTTGCCGTTTCTCATGTGGGTATCGCTGTGTTATTTTTGTTTGTTTATGTGTGCTTGCAGCTTGGAGAATAGCCTCTGTGGTCACTTTTTTATTGTTCAGTGCTTTAGTAACTACTATATAGCTAGGTAGCTAGCCTGCTGCGTCTAGAGCTTATATTCACATTAATCTTGAGATACTTCTGAAAACCAATAAAATGTTCAATTTTAGCTAATAACTAGCTAGTTAATCCTAGCATCCTAGCTATAGCTAGTTAGCTGCAAATCGCTGGTTAACTTGAGATTTTTGATATCATAAGTTTCTATAAATGTCAGTGCCCCACGGAATCTAACCGTTTCCCTTTGAGGTAGGCCTTCCCTCAAAATAAAAATAACTTGAAAGAACCCCCTCTTAGAGTTGCCCCTTTCCACTCTTTGAATTGATTTTTGATGTTACATTGAAATTTGAATACTGACTGGATGACAGAACATTCCCTAACCTATCTTTGCAAATTGTATTTACAACATAATGATATAGAAAGTTTGTTTATGGTCAGTAAAACAAATATTCAGAATGTCTTTGAAAAAATAACAGCATCCCACCACTTTGTTCTAGCACCCACTCCTTTTTGGGTTAGCCCCTCTAAAAATTGAAAGGTTTGTTCCCAATTCATTGCTCATTCCAACTTATTGAAGTGTGGTAGAAACTAATCCAAGATTAACTAGACGCATCCATGCGTGAACAATCTCGTTTTCTAAGCGTGTCAGACTGTCATAAAGGGGTTTTCGGAAAAGTAAGGCCCTGGGATAAGGGTGAGACCCGGGATCCGTCACTTTTTGTGACTAAGACCTGGGATCCGTATTTTACATACCAGATCTGTGAAATATTTTCCAAAAGATTACAAATGCACGATTTAAAGTCACAAAGTTTTTGTAACTCATTAGGGTCTTCATGTAAACGCCACCTAAGTTTGACTGCTTTTTCGACGTCACACCATCGCTCCCATGTTTGTATCTACCCGAGCCTCGGTGATTACCATTTTGAGTAATTTTAAGCTAAGTGATGTTTAAATGGTGAGTGATGCTTTAATATTTCTTCCTACACTTACGATGACTCTCACGCAAACGTTTATATGTTTATGCAGTCCACTTTCGTGCTCCAGAGCTTTGGTTTCTTCCCTGAAATATGCGTATTACTTTCATTTCTAAGAATATATTTGCTATACCTCAGTAATAAGAAAGTCAAAATAAGTCAATTCCCAATTTGAAACTGTTGTAGCACGTTCTCACTTACTTTGTACTTTGTGTTTTTTTTTTTTTTTCTGGTTACCATTGCTTTTATTGGTCTCGATTGCAAGGGTCCCGGGTCTCGATCCCTGGATCTCACTTTTCCTACAACCGGTCATGAAGATGCTGTGAGCAAAATGATCACAAACATCAGACAAGTTAGACTAGCAAGCGTCTCTTGTTAAAAAATAAAGAATTTTGTTTCATACGACACTTAACCCTATTTCTACTGGGCTGTGTAGGGCTCTTTTAGGGCACATTGTGCCCCCCCTTCCATAACCTTTTGATAGAACCATGCTGTAGTGTTGGAACTTTTCAGGAAGTTTGATCAACCCATAATGAACATTTTTGCATAATTATTTTTGCGATGACGTCATTTCTTATAATGACGTCATCAAGGAAAAACAGGTAGGCAAAAAAAAGGTTTTTAGGTAATTTTTTTTTTGTTCTCCATAATTGGTCAGAATGTTTTTCAAGCAAAAAAAATAAGAAAAAAAAAAATTACCACCTGTCAAAAAATTGGTTACTAAGGGAAAATTACCCCTAGTTACCAAATTTTTTTTTGAAAATGATGCTAAATAAATTATAAGAAAAGTTCCAAAATCTCTAGTCATATAATCCATTCATTCAAAAGTTATGAAAAAAAGTATGACAGGGATGTGCCACCTCCCCAGAAGAAATACGGTTAATTATATACGGCGCGCTATATAGTCATTCTGTAAAATATAAGGCTCTGCAAAATAGACAAATTTACGCAAAAAAAGAAATTGCCGTGCGGAAGCGTTTTATTCTGTATATCATTTCTGCTTCAGAATTTTTTTCCGAGAGGAGTGGCTTTTTATAGAGACTAATCTCTAGTCTACAGACAAGTAGGCAAAATAGAATGTAACGACCGGCCGAACGATTTCGCCGTAATTAAAGCCTAGTTTACATCAAAAGCATACGCTCTCCTTCAAGGAGTGTAGTAATGATCAGAGGTATTTTTTCTAAATATGCAAATTCCTTTGCGGTGGAGATTCTTAATCTTGTTATTGTATTGTGATTGAAAAGATCAAGGAAAGCTCTGTTGTTTTATTCGAAATACGCATTTCTATGATTACATGAGTAAAAAAACA
>JAULBZ010005473.1:0-13380 GCA_032360805.1 Neoturris breviconis | reverse complement strand
TCTTCGAACGTTGTTCTAACGTTATTTTGCTGACTTTGAACAGGTTTTTGCCGGCTGGGTGTGAGAAGATGCATCATTGCTTTCTTTTCAACTAGAGCTTTCGTCAGATACAATACCTGCAGGAATGAGAAAATTTACAACACGTTTTAAGAAATCACTTTCCTATGGAGATGTAATTAAAAAAGTAATTCATAATAACATGGATGGTTTTTTGATTTTGAAAATACTGAGTGAAAGCTCAAGTGACAAATTTTATTAAGTAATTTTCTATAACGAAATTAAAGGTTGGTTACATCTCTTAGCAGAAACAGAACTAACTAGCATTACTACACAATTTTGAGACTTGACATAGGAATTTACCTGTCTAATAGCAATCATCAATGCAGTTTCACCATCCTCATTCAATGCATTGCAATCGCTGCCAGCATTGATGAATAGATCAGTAAGCGATAAAGAAAATTCAGACTTCTTCTTGATGAATTGCGGTGCATAGCGCTGATCATGCTATAATACAAAAGAAAGAGACCATCTCAAAAATTACTTTTGCAACGAAGAGTATAAAATCAAATGATTGGTTTCTTCGTACCAAAGAAAATCAATTGCAAGCTCGTTGATTTAACACTCTTCATTATAGATTAATTTTTCTCAAATTTATTGATTTTAGCTTCTTTTAAAGTCACTTGCAGGATGATTATCCGTCCATAACATAACTACAAAATTGAAAAGCAGAATACTCTCATTATTTATTATTTTTTAAATTTCTTCCATGTTTTAAATCCTACAATTGCTGATGTAATAAAAGCCTCAAAAGTTTTTTATTCACAAACAATAATGAATTAAAAAGCGCCATTATTTCAATAAAACCATAAATGCGGTGGTAGGACTATGAATGAAGAAGAATTATCTGCGAGTGGCGTAAGTTGTTAAAATTTAAAACAAATTTTGGAGATGGTTCCCATTAACAATTTATTTATTTATTTCAAAATTGAAAAGATGTTTCCCAAAAGTCAAAATGGAGACTTCAATTCCTAAAATTCTAAAAATTATTTTAAAAGAAAAGTATCTCTTATAATAGGTTTATTTTGTATCTCCAAAAATTGAGGAAGAAGCTTCCCCAAAATAAAAAATGAGTGCCTGTAATGATTCATGGTCATCAACTTCTTATAGAAAATTAAAATTTCAAAAAATCAAAATGGGTATTTCAATTTCAAATTTCCAAACAATTAAGGAAGAACCTTTTCAACAATACAAAATGGATGCTGAAAAGTCAACTATTTATGATTTTTAAGTGAATATTATTGAATCGTGTTTTAATCATTTCGGTATCAAATTGAAAATTTTTTCACAAGTCTCCACTTTTGAAAAATCCATTTTTTGCAGATACTTAGTCTTGAGTTGATGAAATCAAAAACGATTTGGCCAATGGTCTCATAATAATTGCCTATAATGTCGAATACAAAGAGAAGGTCAGAAATATAATTTAAAGGAAACATGGCTCTTCAAAGCTTTTGACTCAATACATTATTTTAGAAATAATTAGTCATATCAGTGGCCTTTCATTCGTTTTCCGACCTCGGATTTTAAACATAAACTGGACAATTCAAGCAAGGTCAAACTCTGATAGAAATGAAATAAAGGTAACGATCAGTAAACTAAACAAACTAAATATGAACTAAAGTATTACTATAATAGAAACAGTCGACTCAATAAATGAGTATATTGTAAATAAGACTGTTGTAGCAGTAATTCAAGATATTTAAAGTACGTATTTTACTAATTCAAACATTCATAGGTTGAAGAAAAAGAGGGAAACAATTTTTTGAGAAATAATGTTTTGATCATCTAGATTTTGTGATTTTAAGTTTTGTTCAGCGGAAACCATGCAAGCACTTAAGACTTAATGGGCCAAAAAGTGTTAAAAAACAAAAGTATATGCTAGTATAAACGTTAATTCTCCTTCAACATTAACAGTTCCCCGATTTAATAGAAAATCTGGACATAAAGTTCTGCTGGTTATCACCTGTGGAAGAGTGTTTTTACTATAGCTCCTAACTTTAAAGAGCAAATCTATACTCAAAAACACTCCTCCATAGGTGATGTACAACACTTATGCATACTTACATATGATGATTGAGCATATACTGAATTTGATGCCAAATGATGTAACTAGAGATACAAGTAAACAAAAAATAGTTTGAATAAGCGAGATCATCTGAAACCTATCTACTACTTTTGATTTAAAAATGGCCATATTTGGCTAATATGCTGCAAAGAAGATTTCTGATACAATGAAAGCTTTTATTTTCTTTGTGCAGAAAGTACAAAACAAGAGCAAAATAATCACTGTAGAGGAGGGGTGTTTGAGCAAAGCTGCAGGCTACAAAGCTGGGAGCTATGCTCCAAAATCCCTCAACTGCAGTGATTATTTGCTCTTATTTCAAACACTGAACTAATTGCTAGATTCTTGTACTAAGTACTTGTCCATACACCAAGCCTCAAAATAACTGTTTTACATAACATGTGGAGGAGTGTTTTTTGAGTAGTTTTCTGCTTTGAAGTTGAAAACTATATTCAAAAACACTCCTCAACAGGTACAACAGTTAGTTTGAGGATTGTTACAAAGGTCAATTGATCATTGATTTTGCAATTGATCATTTTTCCCAAGGTTTTGATTTTTAATAAAGAATTTAGCATCGTTCAATATACTCGCTTTCCCAGGTTTATGAGTTCTTCATGAAGTTTCTAATGCTAAAATATGTAAGAATCAAATAATCAAAAGGGTCAAAACGATCAAAGACTGAAGAATAGATTTACTAAAATGCAATGTAAATAATGTAAATAATTTTCATATAAACAATAGAATGGCAGATATTGGTACTGTTGAAAATATTCTGAAAACTCTCCCCTCCACAGTGATGACCGTCAGTTATCTTAACCCTAGTACCAATCTTATAATTGGCAAAATTTAGATACTGCTTCCTCAAATAACTAATCTACCTAGAATGAGAAACAACATCTTTTCAGATAATTGGCAATAAACTTACAACTGTCCATCCTTTTACATCAGCAAGTGATACATTCGCTTTGTTATCCTCCACTAGGTATTTTATAACTCTCATAGTTTTTTGAGAATATTCTTTTAATACTTCCGTCATTAGAATGGTTTGACCCATATCATCAGGAAAGTTGACATCCACATCAGCACTTAATAATAAATCACTAATTTCAATATGATCTTTAGATAATGCAACTGCGAGTGGTGTAGTCTATAATGTAAGATTGTATAGTCAGGGCTCGAAATAACAGCCGGTCATCACTGTGGAGGAGAGATTTTTCAGAATATTTTCAGCCAACCCTGATAGTTAAACTGCTATTATAACAAATGAAAAAAAAAAGGAGTCGTTAAGTAAAATATTGTCCTGAATATTGACACTGAATTTCCAGATGGGAACCTTTTAGAGCATAATCTAACAAAAAAGTAGGAAAAGGATTGCGACACCAATTCAAATTTCATTTGGTGGCCTAATAAATCACACCCTCAATTTTCGTCTAAATAATAGAATGGTAGATATTAAGTAGCAACATGCGATAAAAATAACTGCCATCATCACTGTGGAAGAGATGTTTTCCAGAATATGTTCAGTCAATTTGATTGATTTTGAAAAATCTCTCCTTCACATTCATTCTAAGCTTTGCACCTTCCAGTTGTTTGGTTTGCTTGGTTCTGCACCTCCTTCCAATAAGAGTTTCACGCAATGATACCAACCATATGCAGCTGCGTAATGTATTGGTGTGTTATCTGAAGAATCGACTGCATTAGGATTGACACCTACTCTAAGAAGATGTGCAACTATTTGACTGTGACCATTCATACATGCGTACATCAAAGCTGTTTTTTGACGTCTCACTAAAACGTAAACAATTATTAATTGCAACAATATTTATAACAACAAGTAAACAGGAGGAGGAGAGATTTTCTGAACAACAAATAAACCTCCAAAAAGACATTGTTACAGTGTCTTTACTGTGGACTTTGAACAAGTTTTTGCCCACTGAGTGGAAAGCTACTTCAACTTCAATTGTGATTAAGAACAATCTTGCAGTGGTCAAAATAAGAGCAAACATTGCTATGGAGGAGGGTTTTTTGAGCATAGCTTCTTTGTAGCCAGAAGTTATGCTCAAAGATCCCTCCTCCATAGTGATTATTTGTCTGTTATTTCGACCACTGTTCTGGTACAAGAAGTAAATCTTTAGTATTGTAGTTCCTTCCAATAGTTTCTTTCTTTTTCTTACATGGTTCATGCTGATCCTTTGATGGAAGTGAAACATCCTCTGTTCCTTGAATCAATACGAACTATTATGCATAGTTTCATGTTTTTATATAGCTCTTGTGGCACTTAATTGTGAATCTCATAGTGCTTGTTTTTCGCTCCCTATTTTTGCATTTTTACAAAAGCTCCCCCGAAGGTATACATCAAGCCCCTAAGGTATACACAAACTTTCAATGTGCAAAATATATCAATATAATTCTCACAAAACTCAACAGAAGAGAGTACTGAGTTAACAATCTTGCAATGGATTGGTTAACCTTCGTTAACCTAACACACTTCTGTAAAGATTTATTTTTGTTGAATTTTGTCAATTTTAGTAGATTTAACCTTGCCAAAAAAGTTGGTTTTAGAGCGAAATTTCGAGATAGTCTCTTAGTAACCTATAAATATTACTATTCCAGGAATTGATGGAGAGAATTCCATCAAATCTTTTGGCACATTATATTTTTGCCAATGTGAAATCATTTTGCTGTTATTTGGTGAAAATTTTAAACCTAATTAGGTCTGGGGGGAGGGGGACTTATTTTGCAATAACTTCTGTTTGGTTAATACTTGAAAGTTTTAGTCACATAACTAATCCATTTTCCAAATTTTTTCCAAATTTTAAAAATCAGATTTTTTTCAAATTTTTGGACGATAATTTTGGTATTTTGCAATGTTTTTGTTAAAAACCCGGATACTGTGTTAAAGACCAACAAAATACCTGTCTAAAACTGAAAACAGAATGGAAAATATTTTCAAAAAAACAAAAACACTAACTCTCAAAAGGGGGTTAAAATGATTTGACCTATTGCATCGTTTTATTCACATCAGGGTAGATGTATTATAAATGGATAGATAGCCTATCTCGTGTACTTAAATATTCCCTTGAGTCTATGAAATATTTTACATTTCCGAGGGTTAATAAACTCCAAGTTTCTTATCCCCGGATTTTACAAAAGTGAGTTTTTACGCTTTACAAATTATGTGACCTCCATAGCCTTGAGGGATATTTAATGTAACACATGTTCAAATTATCACACCAACATTAAGGGACATAAACTAACCATGTGACCACTAAAGGACGTCTTAATTGCCTTTAGAAGTCAATGAGCCTGCAATTGATTGGTTTCTTTGGTACAATGAAACCAATCAAATGCAAGATCGTTAATTAGGTACTCTTCCCTGCAATCGAATTTTGAGACAATCCCTTACTTTTCTTATCTGGTGAAGCACCTCTGTCTAACAACACTTTCAAAACATCACAGTGACCTTTTTGAGCAGCAAAACAAAGGGCAGTAACATTTTCCTTTGCAGCACTTGTCTTCATATCAATATCTGCATCACAATCTAATAGAGCCTTGACTGTATCCTATCAAAAAGAGATTAAAATATTCAAGCCATAATAAATAAATCAGCTCAGCAAAACTGAAAAGTGTAGGAACAGGAGTTCAGTATATGGCACTCACATTCAAGTTTGATTTTTTTGAAGTGAACTAACTACAATCCCTTATCTATGCTCCCACATATTTAACAGCCCCTAGATGTGTTTGAGTGCCTGATCTCAAACTAAATTAATGACAATGGCTCATATGTGTTATTATTACTATTCAGGAAGAACTTAAAATTTAAAGAGAGTGGACAAGTGTATACTCCATAACTATTGCCTCCACTTTCTCATTACATAAAATAAGCATTTAACGGAATATCTGTAGTACAGTACTATACCAGTAATCAAAATTACAGTATATAATCCCTGCATAGCAGTGACTATTGAGTATAGCGTTAGGCTACTATGTCTAAATCTATACTCAAAAATCCCTCCTCCACCAGTGATTATTTACTCTTTTCTTTACTCTTATAATTTACTGCTAGTACAAGCCTCAATAAAGTGGTCAGACATCACCTGTGGAGGAGGGTTATTTGAGTACAGTTTTCAGCTGCAAATCTGAAAACTATACTCAGAAAACACTCCTCCAATGTTGCATTTTGTCTTTCCAAACAAAAGACAACTGGCTAGTTTTATTTTATTCTTTATTGTTTACACGTAATCAACATTGTAACTAACTTACTGTGAATCCATACTTAGCAGCGTAATGTAATGCACACATCCCTTTCTTATTTCTTGCATTGATATTCACTTTTTTAATTGTGGTCTGGCCACCATTACCATCATCTTCAGTAAGTTCACACTGCATGAGAATGTGAATGTTATGAGCACGACCAGTCTTTGCTGCCATCATAAGTGCATTTGACATGTACTTGTCCTGACATGTAGGATCAACACCTCTATTGTAAGAAATAAATTATCAAACATTCTTTAAAATTAGATATAGAATTTTAAATGAAAATATAAGTCACATAGGCCAGGAATTTTCAATTTATCTTTGTTTGAATTGAACTTGTTATCGCATCCAAATAACTTTTGAACCCGACAACAGTTCCCTACGTTCATTCTAAACTTTATCAAGCTGTTCCCAGAGTGTGACACAACTTGGAAGCTGGATGGACATCTAAGAATAAAAATTTGCTCTGTGAAGAATACTGCCTCCTTCTTAGTAATTTACTAAAAATATTAAAGTGTTACATGATAAATTTAGATAATCCTTGGATTATCAATAGATTTACTAAAAGGGGGATTAACATTTCCTGGGTCTGGGGCAGTGTGTTTATACACGTTCAATACAATTCCCCCAAGTTTATGTATTAAATTCCATGATTCTTTAAACTTGTGTGTGAACCTTTAAAAATAAAATATCTCAAGTTTCAAACAGTAGGACCTTTAATTTTAAAATTATCTTTGTTGGAGATTTGCATCAAAATTGCTCCAAGAAATATTGTTCTCTTCAAAACTAAATCCAAATAAAGTTTAGAACCCGATACCAAGAATCTGGTTTGCACATGTATACAGAACATGGAAAAACAATCTAGTTAAAAGAATAAATAAATAAAAATTCCGTAAGAAGCAATGAAAAGGGAGACCTCTGACAAGATGATAAGATCTCATCAATAAGACACAGGACTGCACCTGATAAAACTGTTCAGAAATATGCAATTGATCAGAACTATTGAAAAGATCAACCAAACAAAAAGTGGGCAAAGCTCCAGTATTGAGTACGTAAATAAGCAAGTAAGATTGCGGTTTCAGAAGAACTTACCTTGATAGAAGATACTTCAATGGTCCATCACCTTCACATGCAGCCGCATAATGAATTGGTTGTGATTGATTCCAATCAGGTATATTATATTCCGGTAAGACAGCAAACAATTGTTGTACATACGTAACATTTGGATTGATACATGCACAATGAAGAGGGAAGATCTATCACAACAAATTAAATAAACAATCAACTGAAATCATATTACTGTGTCAGATACTGCACCTTTAATATTAGGTAGCTATAAAGTAGTCAAAATTACTATCAAAGGAAGACTGCTCATGTAAAAATGTTGTAATAGCATCTACTAATCGTCAGATCATTGTGAAAATATTCTTTACTTAAAGACAATCATATAGCATAAGTATAAAGTTAGGTGACAAAGCACATAAAGACAGACACCGTTTCAGTTATTTTGTGCTGGTTGTCAGCAAATTAAATTTTGAAAAACGAACAATATTTTCAACATGTTCGAAGCAGTATATACTTAGAAACCATCTCCAAAATTCTTTTTGAAAGCAGAACTCTTAACAATTCAAGCTTGTAATTGATTAGTACAATCATTACAAAGAACCAATCAAATGCAGATTGTTGATTCAAAACTATTCCCATTAAACGCACCTTTAAAGGTTGAATTATGTTTCTGCACTATTATGAATACTCAAGTTATACTAATTTCAGTGGACAAAATATGAGTAAATAATCACTGTGGAGGAGGGATTTTTGAACACGGCTTCAGGCTTTATATCCTGAAAATATATTCAAATGTCACTCCACCACAGTGATTGTTAGTCTCATTTCAACTACTAAATTTATTCAAGGTATTGGCTCATTTCAAAAATAAAAAATTTGTTTGTTTTTTGTTATAACAGCACAATTTTTTTGTCTTAACCAATCAAATATCCTGCGCATTTAAAAAATAAAATGATTTGTTTTGTTTTTTGTTGTTCCATTTCTGTGTTCCAATTCCGTAAAGCGGAAAGTTTTCTGAAGTGGAAAAAGGCCTTTATGGTCTGAAATCATAAAAGTTGATAAAGAAACTGTCTCCAAATTAACAACATAAGACAATAATATTAGAGTCGATTTTGCAATAATTGATTGGTGCACCATGGAAGGTTCTGAACATGGTTCCATATAGCTTCAAAAGCATATCACACCGAGATGATTTGTTAAAACCAATCAAATTCTCTTAAAGATACTTACGTATTTGTTTGAGTATGGCTTCTTTGTGACGGATGAACTTTTAAACTTCGGTAATGTTTTGTTATTGCTGCTTAAAACATCTCGATGAAGAAAATTATATCCAAATCCATCAGTTTTAGTTGCTTGTTCCATGATATCTCGAGCTAACTTATAATGTCCACTTTTGATAGCCACATGCACATAATGCACAATGAAATTCTCCTAGAAATTCAACAATGGGCTTAAAGGCTGATTTCCACTTTAAAATATTTTCTGAAGTAAAAAACGGCTTTTAGATCATACCACTGATTTGATACTAGGGTTCAATAAAATCATGCAAAGTTTTTTTTAGGCATTAGTTTTATGTGGGTATACCACAGTAAAAAACATTCTGTCCTACCTTTTTTTTGTTAAGATTTAAATCAACTATGACAAAATTCAACAAAAACGAATCTGTGTAGAAGTGTGTTAGGTCAATAAGCTGGCAATGGATTGGTTTCTTCATTATGAAGAAACCAATCCATTTCAAATTTATTGACTCAGTACTAGTACTCAGTACTCAATAGATGTTATTTTTGAGATGGTCCCTGAATATAGCGATATATACAGTCAGTATATGCAAGGAGTGTTCTGGAACTACATTGGTCTCTATATTATGTTCATGCTAATATCAATGGTCAATGATCTACACTATAAAACTACTGTATTATAGAAGTATATCAAAGAAAGGATCTTCAGATAAAATGATTTAACTTAGCTTTCGTTCTTTTAATAAACGAAATTCAAGGTTCACGAATGTATTGATGATTTGGAATTATCTGAGTATGTACTCACATCTTCTCTCAATGTTTTGGTGAAATAAGACTTGATAAAGTCAAATGTAATGTTATTTTTTAATGCTAGCGTCAATAGCTCCGTTGAATCAGGGTGTATCTCACGGTTAGATAAAAGAAATGCGTTATTTCCTTCTTTGTTTCCACGACTAACTGTGATTTGGCGAACAGCATGACGAAATGTAGCAAAATTGTAACTAAATAAATAAATAAATTTAGAAAATAATTATTTACTTTAGTGCTTGAAATAAGAACAAATAATCACTATGGAGATTTTTGAGCAGTTTGGGGCGGCAAAGCGTGAAGCTATGCTTAAATAATTACTCCCCCGCAGAGATTATTCATTCTTATTTTGATTGCTGTGTGTACTCATCCTTTTACAGTAAAAACAAATACGGTTATAAAACAAATATGCTATGCAGAAAAAATGGCAGTTGATTTATGTTGATACGGCACTCTATTATTGTTTATATTAGGTGTCGCCATCAATGTAAATCAGCTGCCATTTTGTTTATCGACATAATTACAACATAACTGTATAATTATTGCTGACAGCAGAAAAGTTTGATGGCTATTTCTTTGGTGCACTGAAAAGCAGTGATTGGATGTTCTGGACTCGCAGCAAAGTTGCAAGTGCTGCATCCAGAACTTATACCAAATCAATGATATTTTGCAAATACAATTTCTGATATTTAATATCTTGAAGTTAGTTTTCCAAGCAAAACCCAAAAAGCAATGCAAATTTACTCCAAACATAAATGCAGTAAGCTTACCTTCCTGTATCTTTCTCTTTCAATGCGACTGTAGGTTCAGTGGCAGTTACATTCTTACGATTTTCACTCCTGTGTTCATGCAAAATATTTAACGCTTTTTCATTTTCGTTTAATATTGCATATTCAATAGGACCATACTGTATATGTGGACTTCTTGTCCATAATACTGTATATATATTTGCTGTATCTTTAAGTAATCTTTCCAATTCTGTTAAGTTTCCTAACATTACAGATTTTATACCTTGTTTTACTTTCATCAATGGGATGTCATTTTCAACCCCAAACACGGGATCTTTAACTAATAATGAAATTTCAGGATTAGGAATGAGCCCTCTACGAAGTTTTGGCTTCACTTCTTTCTTCGCCATTTTTGGCTTTGTTTTCTTCTCTATTTTAGATGTTTTATCTTTTGGTGATGCTTTCCTTTTTCTTGGAGTAGGTGTGTTTTTACTGGTAGATTTTCGCTTTTTCTTCACTGGTTCCTCGTCAGAATCTAAAGAACAGGAAGCAATCATATATAAAAAATAGTTCAAAACTTAGAAACTATGTTTTCGAGTAGAAAATGATAAGGCGGGTTTCCACTAGGCGAATTCGTTCCCACAAATTTTAAATGAAGACATTACATTGGTTGAAAGGATGTCACCTGCCAGGTGATGTCATATTCAACCAATGTAATGGCTTCATTTACTCGCTTATACATCACTGCTAATTACTGGTAAAACATTGATAGTTTCACAATATTTTATAAAAATACATTTTTTCTTACCATCGCTTGGAAAATCAAAAACATTTTTCCTGTTTGCAGATGTCTCCAATTCATCTTCATCATCTTCATCATCATCACTAATATCCAAATCCATGCCTTCCTCATTCAAGCTTTCCTTGAAGATTCGCATTGTTCGCTTGATACATTTTGGAGATATGTGATAACAGCCATTGCTTTGATCTTCAATAAGTTCAACTCGAGTAATAACTGATGCTTTGTATATGGTATCATCATAAGAAACCTTGATAGAAAAAATATATAAATCCTTTTTAATCCTGATTTATCACCAACAATATTTACTAATATAAAAATATTTTATTTTATATATATATATTATATGTATATATTATATAATATTTTCAAAAAAAATTCATACGGAATCAACTATGTGTGCTAAACAAAGTGACACCCATGCAAAAGTGTGTAGTATTGTAAGTTAAAAACTTTAAAGTTTCTTTTTTTCGGTTACTTACTTTATATTGATTATCACTGATTTTGTCGTACCAAGCAATATTAAAAGATGTCTCATCTTCTGGTACATCCTCCAGCACTCGTGCGAGATAAAATTGTTTTCTTGGTCCTCTCACTGTCAAATAATCATCAGCATAAAATTCAAACTCAACATTGGCTGCTTTAGGTTCTTTAAATTTGCCTATAAGGGAATAGAGCAGGCTTCAAAAATTCAGGGCAGCATTCCCTTGCAAATTAGCCTCTAAAGATGCTCCTCCGCAGGGGAATGCTGACCTAAATTTCAAAGCCTATAGAATAAATTATTAGGCTCTCTAAAGAAGAACCTGTTAACTATTAGACTAAGGCAGCCTTTACATGGACCCCTAATTGAACTCAAACCAGTTTGAGTAGAAACTCTTTCAATACGGTGTCTGGTTACTTCTTGTTTACATAACAAGGACTTTAATTTAGTTCTTTAAGACCTATATAAAATCGCCCTAAATGAGATATTCATATAAACAGAAGTAATTTTTAAACTGGTTTGGATCTTCATATAAGCTCAAACTCATTTAGGTGTCCATGTAAAGGCTACCTGAATTTATATTCATTTGCCCATCACTTAGGGCCTTACCTCTCCGTTTCAGTGATACAACTCGGCTTGACAACCTAAACAACTTTGGTTTTTCCGATGATTTTTCAGAAGGATCTTCCTCAGTATCGGTATCTGCATATTGGTCAGGATCATCAACTTCATTGTCCGCCATTTTAAGCATTTAACAGAAGTCTGAAAGAAACATACAATGCAATAAGATAAAAAATCAACTGTACCAAATTGAAAGTAGCCCAGTACGGTGTTTGAAATATGTCTTTATTAAGATGATAGAGTGTCAGATCAAATAAACATTTGGAAAAATTATGTCAAGTCACTGTGGAGGAGAGTAGTGAAATTCCATATCAAGGATAAACACCTAAAGTTTACATGGCATTAGGATTTCATGTCCTTATTAAGTTGATAAAGTTTCAGTTCAAATAAACAATTTGAACACCATTATCAAGGTAAAATTATAATAAATCACTGTGGAGGAGAGTAGTGAAATTTCAAAGCATAGCTTAAAGCAATGCTCAAAAATCACTCCTCCACAGTGGATATAAATTACATACACACATTATACATAATAGCATTATGTACACACCAAATAAAAAATAGAGAATATAGTATTAGTTGGACTTTTAAAGACTTGGTATATGGTACAGGCCATATACGGAGTACATATATAATATAGTATATGCTTTAAAATTATACATGCTTTAACAATAGTCATGTTGTCTGAAAAAAAGTATATACCAACCTATTATATATATATACCTATTTAATTATTTTCTAATTTGCTCAAACGAAAATAACCTCATTTATTTTGCGTGATATCAGGAAAGGAAAGGAAAAGGAAAAGGAAAAGGAAAAAAAAACGGAAAAGGAAAAAGAAAAAGAAAGGCACTGTATTGTGGTATAGTCATCTTAGTTATGACAATAACATGATTACATTTTGGCAAAAGATCTCCCAAATTATATTCTGCAATGTAGGGAAGACAATACCATAAAGAATTATCTATCAGGTTATAACTTCTGGGTAAAATGGGCTAATAACCTTAAATTTTTGAAATGCCTGTGAAACCATTCACTTTTACAATATTTATTTTGAATACTGTAGAATACAAATTGAAGGTTTATTCTATGCCGTAAAATTTTATCACAGGATGCTACTATCCAGATCCACCTAATTTGTGCTCAAAAAACCAAAAATAAATGCCCATAACTATTAAAAATCTCAATGCACCCTACAAAACATTAATTTTGGATTCTAATACTCTCTCAGATCTTAGGACAATGTTAGTTTGTCTTCTTGGGTT
>JAULBZ010005472.1:0-13380 GCA_032360805.1 Neoturris breviconis | reverse complement strand
TTTTATCCGATTGAAAATTCTGAATTTTTGCTCGAATTTTGCCTTGTCTCAAATATTTATGTGATTGCTTGTAGCTACTTAGCAGTTGTAGTATTGTATGCTATCATTTCAAATACTGAACAAGATTTTGCTTTCATATAGACTTTAGTAGGTAGATTTTTAATATAAATGAATCCTAAAAGTATATTGTATCTATGGTACTTTTAACAACACTTGGTAAGGGCATGGAGGTATAAAAGAACCATAGATACAATACAGTTCTTTTATACCTCCATGGTACGCGAAATACACGCTTTCGTGTTTCACGGCATGCACCGTGAGTACCGTCAGTCGAATGATGACGTATTTGAATGTTATTTTACGCAGATGTGTACAATACTGAAAGTATGGAACAGCCCAGTGGACAAAAACTTGTTCAAAGTCCGCAGTAAAGACGTTAGAACAACGTCTTCGACGTGGTTCTAGCGTTTTTACTACTGACTTTGAACAAGTCTTTGCTGACTGGGATGTATAATGTGAGATATATTTGAAGAATAGATAGCGTGTGTATTTTCAAATAAAACAACAAAATAAATAAATAAAAACCTTTGTGTGATTCTAACAACAACTTTACAAAAACTTGAAAGAAAAAAACAACTTGTTTTTAAAAAAAAGATTTAATTAAGAAATTTATGATGAAGAGTTTATAAAGTAAAATCGAAATTAAGATAGTTTACGAATGACTACCCCAATGGACAAAAACTTGTTCAAAGTCCGCAGTAATAACGTTAGAAGAACGACGTTCTGAATTTGAACCAGTTTTTGTCCCCTGGGATGGATTATCTAAATGACTGGTTACCATAATAAATAAACCAATTAAATGCAACCGCGTTGAAAGTACGCTGCACATTTATACATTTAGGTATCAGGTTTTAGTTTCTACCAAATAATTTTTTTTTAGAACAATCTCTAATGGTAAATGGCGTTTTTTTCCCCGTAAAGAAGACCTTGTTGTGACGTTCTATCCTCAAAGCAACGTCTTTTATACGTTGAAAAAACGTCACATACAGCTCGGCTCTGGGTTGGTTTTAGAGCAATTGTTCAAGTATCTAGAGGTGAATGTCCTCAAGGCATATCCATAACGGTAAGTGACTCTTTATCCCCTCCGACAGTCAACTAAGTTACCTCACAAAACCATTACTTGTTAGATTAACGATCTACTCATTTTTATAATCGTAAATGGTCGCATATGGGGTTTGAGATATAGCCTTAAGTGTTTTATGAGCAGGAAATTTTAAGAACATGTTTATGAGGGTTGGTTTATGAGAGAATAATTTGACCAAAGATCTAGAAACATGAAACACAATTTTTATACCATATACTTTATTAGCTAATTCACTCTGTTCAACTAACTTTATTTATTCTTACACACACATACAGTCAGTTTAGCAATGTGGTAATTTACAGAACACTATATAAATATATATCAGACCACAACCTCTCATAAACCGTCCCTCATGTATTATTGCTAAGGCTTCAAATTATGTATATACGAAGATTTTCAAAAAAGTTTACACAAAAAAATGAAAATAAACTAAACTAATAATGTTTTACAGCTGCTTTTTAGAAAATAAAATGTTTCAAAGAATTCTTTGTATATATTTTTAATAGCAATAGCAGCATCTATACTAATTTTATTTTTTTTACTTTTTATTTATTGTGTATAGCGAGTGATGTGGCTTATAAGTTACGAGTTGGCTAGTTCATACAGACGGAAACCTAACCCAGATTTTATATGCACATAGTAGCTATCCAGCCGACAAAAACCTGTTCAAAGTCAGCAAAATAACGTTAGAACAATGTTCTTTGAGCGTTGTTCTAACGTTATTTTGCTAACTTTGAACAAGTTTTGGCCGGCTGAGGATCTTAAGATAGTAGCAATATATCACTGAAACAAGTCAAGCCTGATTATAACTGCCGGATATCACCTATGAAGGAGCGTTTTTTAAATATACACTATCCTCAAAAAACACTCCCTTACAGGTGATATCCGGCAGTTATATTTCAGGCTTGCAAGTACATCCCAGTGGACAAAAACTTGTTCAAAGTCAACAGTAAAGACACTAAAATAACGTTCAACGAGGTTTTGTTTACTGGGATACGCCTACAGTGGAAATCTGGTATCCAGCACACGACGGCGTAACAACGTCAAAACGTCTTGTGCCCACTGGGTAAGTTATCATTTTTCTAAGTTCCAGTGATAAATTTCTCAGTAAAGGTGCAACTTATTCGAATGAGTAAACACAAACATCAGCTTCCCAGATGACAAAAACATGTTCAAAGTCAGCTGTAAAGATGCTAGAACAACGTTGAAAACATTATTTTAGCGTCTTTACTGCAAACAAGTTTTTGCCCACTGCGTTATTTTTACATCAACGAAAGAGCTATACCTAGTGAGCACACTACGAGAGATCTAAGTTAAAATGACGTCATTGAACCGACGTCGTGTGCCAGCAGGGTTAAAGTAGCGAAGAATATTTCTTTGCTACAAAATTGGTGGAGCAAAATAAGTAGGCATGTCTAAATAACATCAAAAAGACGTCATTTTGGCGAGATTATTTTGCGATGACAGTGCAACGTTGAAGCAATATGTCCCAACGTCATTCTGACGCGGTTTCAACGTTAATCTGACGTATTGTCCACTTGCTGCAGAAAAGATTGACTACATTTAACCTACAACCGATCGCATAAATTATGAGACATTTTACGAATTCCAACCATCAATACAAACCACAAGCAAAACGTAAATACAGAAAATGACCACTAGACGTCTTATCTCAGAGATTTATCTAATAGACTTAAGACAATAGACTTCTGCTGTTCCTAGCAGCCCAGTACCCAGACTATTGGAACATATTCGATTTTTTTGTGTCTTTAGGTTTGCTACCGAATATTTAAGGCTTTTTATCTAATTGGAAATTCGGAATTTTTGCTCGAATTTTACCTAGTCTCAAATATTTATGCGATTGCTTGTAGCCTGATCCACAAACGAAGTTCCAAAGTATGTTGTCTTTTACAGCTAATGTAGATGCTGAGGCTAGAAATCATTAACATGCGTTAATATATGCATTAATAATTATTTTTACCTGTTGGAGCATGCCTGTTGTACATATCACTATACGTTACACGTTTTTTTAGATATAAGAAACCTGCCGATGGGTGTAGCTAGTACTCAAAGTTTCTTAGTTTGGGGACCAAAAATGAGGTTTGTATTTCTAAAACTTTTGAACGACTATTAGGATTGAAATTGAACTTTGTAGAGTTGTAGTCTATCACAAGAGGAACGAAATGATACCATCTTTTGTGCATTTGTCTGATGACTTCATCACAGTTATCTACAAAAGCTTTTTTCATTCTGTTTGCAGTTTTGGGTAGGTATTTAAATGTTCTTAAGAATCTTGTTTCATACGGCACTTAATTATATCAGGCGTGCTGTCTAGTTATTTTGTAAAATATAGGCTTCTGCAAAATAGACAAATTTTCACAAAAAAAATAAAAAAAAGAAATTGCCTTGCGGAACCGCCGGATATAATCAAGTACCGTATGAAACCCTTGCTAGTCTATGTCCTAACCAGAATATGAATAATAGCACAAAAATAGGTCAAATCTTCCGGGGTAAGAATAGGTCTAATTCCCTGTCAGTATACCCCCATAGTATACCTATATTAAGAACAGTACAACTTCAGATTCGAAGATTAAAGTGCCTAGCTTATATTTGACTCTCTAAAGCAGCAGGGCTCGAAATAACAGCCGGTCATCACTGTGGAGGAGAGATTTTTCAGAATATTTTCAGCCAGTGCTCTATTTATTTTATTTGTTCCCGCTAAATCTACACACTCCATAGTAGGTGTTGGTAATTCATTTATGCCAAGAGAGATAAGTTTCTTATCCTTACACATAATTTCAGATCAAGGTTTCTGATAAACGAGTTTCATAAAAACAACGTGTAGCGTGGTACGTGTTTTCCCGTTGATGAATTCCGCCATTGTTCAATGTAGAAGAAAATAGACTACGTAAGAAATGCAGGAGGAAATTCATTTTTATTTTTTATGGAAAATTTGAATTTAATTTCTCCCTTAGTATTATGCAACCTCGTTCCAAGGGCTTCAAACGTCAAGAGGGAAGAAGCCCTGGGAACGAGGTTGAGTATTATGTTTATATGAAGAAGTCGTTGTTACTCACACATGTGTATTTCTATGTAATTATATATCATATTGAATATTCTAGTGGTCAAAAACGTGTTCAAAGTCCGCCATAAAGATTATTTTCAACTTTGTTCCCAGCAGGCAAAAACCTGTTCAAAGTCTGCAAAATAACGTTAGAATAACGTTCAAAGAACGTTGTTCTAACGTTATTTTTCTGACTTTGAACAGGTATTTGCCGGCTGGGATGTGGTTATATTATATATACAGTGGGAAAACTTGTTCAAAGTTCGCAGTAAAAACCCTAGAAAAATAAAGTCGTTTGACGTTCCACATTTTCGAACTTTATATAGTTTTAGCACCAAAGATTATTCACAGCAAGAATAAACTGTAAAGTATGGTCCCAAGCACCTCTATGAACCCAATGGGCACGCGATGTCATATCAATGTCGAAAAACGTTGCGACGTCTTTATGACGTCTTTACAACGTTGCCATGACGTCGCGTGCGGTAAGGCACGAACTGTGTATCACCATAAAAAGTTATTTTGATACAAATGATAACGAGAAAAAACATTACAACGTCAGAGTCATCAATGTAGAAAAAGGATCCTTCACTCTTCTAATTTTCACAACAAATGGAGAAATGGGTAGAGAGCGAGAACGTCTTATCCAAGCACTTTCAACGTTGCTAGCAGAGAAACAAGACGAACCATCTAGCAAAGTCATAAATTGGGCTAGGAAATTCTTTCTCACTCTACGAGATCAATGATTTTGGGTATCCGTGGTACAAAATCAATAAAAAAGACAACAATCAACGAATTAGATATTGGTATAATCAATTGTAATGATTAATGAACCTGAAATTTTTCACTATTATTTACATCATTATTATTTTCCAATTTTAATACCCAGGGTAATGTGTCTCTGCAAGGCAGAGTGCCCTTGATACTAAGGTTTATTCCTTTTTATTTTTTTTACAAAGACGTAAAGCATATACACCTACATCAATTTTTCTTTTCTGCACAAATTTGCTAGTAAACGGTTGCTTCTGGCAAATATATCATTTTACAGCCGAAAAAAAAAAGTTTTTCAAAATGTTGTTACAACGTCATTTGATCATGTGTGCTCACAAATATCTATATATCTGTCATGCCTATCATATATCATAAATATTTGTTTTCGTAAATAAGCTATGTCCATTCCAAATTTGGAGGTAACCTGCAGAATTATTCTTTAGCAAACTTGAGGCCTAGGATGAAGGGGGTGGGGAGGGGGAGGGACTCCTACTAAATTGTACATAACTTTTTAAAAGAAAGCGATATCATGCTCAAACTTGCTGACCCTTCCTAACTTTTAATTTGGAAAGAAAAATCCCCAAACCATTTTTAAAATAATTTGACATATAACATACTGTTGGATTCGAAATTTTATGATTATTGTGTTTCTGTTGTTTATTAGATATAAAAAGTTACTTCTGAGCAGCTATTGTACGAAAATGTTGTACTCATGAAAATAGGAAATTCTGTTCACCAGGTCAGCTATTACGTCATAATAATGAAACAATAGGACACCTGCTAATTATTTCTTTAGGTCAACCTAGGGAGGGGGGGATGAGGACCCCCTCCCCCCTCCCCTCTTCATAAAATCTGAACGGCGGCATATTTTTCATTCAAATTTGCACTAAAGGAACTTCAAACTATAAACTACATTTTCACATAACAATAATTAACAGCTGCCATATTGTTTTATACTTATGACGTCATTGCTTATCTTTGGTATGGAATATATATTTAGTATAATTGTTTGATACAAAAACTTGTCACAAGTAACTTTTTGTGTAAAATAAATATCAGAAACAGATTCAGCATGAAATTTAGAATCAAACAGTGTGTCGTTTCATGTAAAAATAAAAAAATATTCGTTTTTTTTTGGTTTGTTCGATGAGCAAATTATTTTAAAAACATATTTTGGAATATGTTTTCCTAATTACAAGTTAGGAAAAGTCAGAAAGTTTCAGCATGATATCACTGTTATTTAAAAAGTTATGCACAATTTAATAGGAGGGTTGAACCACGTATCCCAGTGGGGGAAAAAAACTTGTTCAAAGTCAGCAGAAAAGATGCCCGGACAACGTTGAACAACGTTTTGATGTTAGTTCGACGTTGATTCGATGTCATCTGCCAATGGGGAATCCACTTATCCACACAATTATAAAAAGTCCAACCTCATCCCTAACGCTACTTCACTCGTCTAAATTCGTGAGAACATATGGTGAGAACGGTCAACTGATACGCTAAAAGAAACTTGTATCAGTAATATATATCTATCTGTAGGCGTTCCGCATTAACCGAGGTTATCACCGGTAGGCGTTAAATACTACGCGTTCAAATCTACATGTTTGCTAGTAGGCGTTGTTAATTTTTCATTATCAAAAGATTTCATCAAGTGTTTCAAAAACGTGAACACGATTATAAAACGTAACTCTTGAAAGTAACTACCTCTTCGTCGTTGTTCTAGCGTCTACTCTTTACTGCGGAATTTGAACAAGTTTTTGCTCACCGGAATAGTGTGCAGCGTTCATAAAAGTGAGATTTTTATTTCGTGGGAGAATTTTAAATTTTAATATCGCATCATAGAGACAAAGAAAATAATATTCTACCAATGGGATTTCGTAACATAATGCATGCACGAAAAACAAACGGTGTCAAATCGAAGTTTGTAACAACGTTAAAACGATGTTTGGCGTTGATGCGACGTTGTGTACGTACCCAATGGGATATCGATTAACCTAGTGATACATATGTTTTTTCTATTTACATATATATAAGAGTGAGATCTCACCAGATTCTGTATCAATAGAACGTGACAAGAATAAAACATTTTCCTTTCAATAACACATAAAGTGAGAGCCAGAGTGTAAGAATATTTCAACCTTCTCACTAGAATAAACAGTAGGCTGTGAACATGAATTTAATTTCAATGTAAATCATCCCAGAGGGCACGCAAAGTCTAAAAAAACGACAAAAAGACGTTATTCTGATGTTACGACGTCAAAGCGACGTCATTTTGACGTCCATTAGACGTCGTGTGGTGCCAGAATTGTGATGAGAGTGATGAGAATTGGTTTTATAAAACGCTACTAAGAAAATTTTATTGTATATAAAAAAACATTGATCAAAGAGAAATAATAAGCATTTATTTCTTTGAAGGAACTATACAATACAGCCACAATTAACATGTCTTCCTTCAGTTAGTCCAATACTATCATGTTTCAAGACAAAAGAATATCAGTCGATGCCTCATTGTCAAACTTTATTCATATACCTTTTTACTTCTTTCCACGAAGACACACGGTGTAGGGACATCGTTTTGACTATGCTTTTTTAATATTGATTCGACGTCGGGTGCGCACTGGAACATTTACCGATAAGTGGAATCAATATAAAATCTACTGAACAAGTTTTGAGTACCTGTCACATAAGGGACCGTCTCAAAAATAAAATCAACAGAGAGGAGAGTACTGAGACTATGTTCACACTTATCGGATAGAAGTCATATCGTAATGAATTACATACCGGATCGGCCTTGCGTTCACACTGTTCTGCATCTATCCGATATACTTAGCGGAATGATTTTGTCTCGCTTGTTGTTGTGAAATGGAATCATTCCGGCATAGTTTTCGATTAGGTGCTCACTTTAGTTTCCAAGTACCGTTTCAACTCACAATTTATATTCATGTGTATGTAGCGATATTGCCAAATATGACAATTCACTGTACGTGAATATAACGGGACTATATATACGTCAGTCTTTTACCCTGTGACTAAATACGCAACCATATATCTGTCGGAATCAAATATAACAATACAATTCCCTACTGGCACGCGACATCTTATCAACGTCGAAAAAGCGTCGTTTTGAAGTTAACAAGACGCCGCGTGCCCACTGGATTAATAAACAATGTAGCTGCATCGTAATTACCTTGGCATCAATAATACACACACAACATGAAAAGCATCCGGACGGTGCCGGAAAATTCCGTTTACATATTAAATAACTCCGTATGAAGTCTATCCGTAATCTCGTATCCAGTAGTTAATCACACTGTGTTTTATAGTAGATTTTAAACGTACAATATTGTTTATAGTTTTTTATTTAAATTTGTCGTGCGAGTGAACAATTTATCAATACGGCAGATGGAAATATAATAATAAACTTTCACAAAACTTTATAATACATCTCAACTTTTAATCTCTTTTATAATTTATTACTTTATCTCACGATCGAACGTTCACCATAAGAAGCTAAAATTTTACGACGTCAAAACTATGGTTTTTCGACACGACCTTAAAACGTTGCTGACTTTGCCGAAGCAATCCTATAAAAAGGTCGGTGTTTTTGAAAACCCAAAAGCAAATGACACTGCCGGCACGCGGTGTATATGAACCCTAAAAAAATGATATGTCTTCACTGGACAACCTAACACTGATTACCGCATTTTCTCCATCCCACTCGCCGCTCTTTTTTTAACGCCCCTTTAAAAGGTAAAATATTTAGTTAACGCCCACTCTGTTTTTAACGCCCAACTTTAATAAACATCTCCCAAAAGAGGGCGTTAATTAGAAAAAATATGAACGTAACAGCTAGCACTTCGTTAATTGTTTTTTTTTTATTTTGTAGAAAATCATGGATAAATTTTGTATATACAGATGTAAGTTCGTGCTTCGTGTTATGCCACGTGTATTACCGTTTGACATTGATAATGTTAATCTGGACATCATGATTTTATAATTTTTTGTTTTAACGCCTCTCTTTATTTAACGCTCCCCAAAAAAGTGTGAAATTAATTTTAACGGCGTTATATAGAGAAAATATGGTAGTACACTCTGAAAAGCTGAAATTTTAGCACTAATAATAACATAACTATTTTATAATAATAACTTTTGAAACTGGTCACTGAAACTATGGAACGAGGTCGCATCCAAAAAACAAACAATTAACACTCGATATCGGATCAACGTCAAAGCAAAGTCAAAACAACATTGTGGCGTCGTTTTTACAAATGAAGCCATTGCATTGGTTGAAAGCGACGTCACCTGTCTGCAGCTATTCATAGGTTATTCTTTCTTTTTCACCTTCGTCTTCATCTCCTTGTCTGTTGTAACAAAAAGCAGATCTATTCCTGACGTGGTTTAGATCAGACATCATGTATCCACATTGTTGTTTATATTCAGAGATTACTGACAATCCCTTCCGTGTTTAAGTAATACTACTACTGCCATTGAATGGGTATCCAGCCACTTTGCACACTCATACTAAATACTCCCATTATGGTAGAGTCGTGGATTCAATGGGAATTTTGATAGTATTATTGAAAATTAAAAATCGCATTCCCAGTTTAAAATGAATGGAGCTTTGAATTGTTTGGAAAACTAACTAGATTTTTATAATTAAATTTTTTCTTTTGAATGGGCGCAGTATCTAATATGAACTCCAGTAGCAAAAACTTGTTCAAAGTCCGCAGTTAAGACGCTAGCTTTACTGCGGACTTTAGTTTTTGCCCACTGAAAAGAGAAAATTTATTACGTATTTCTGTAAATTAAGAAGTGGACGTGGTTAGCAAACTTTTATTCTACACAGACGTGGAAAATGTTATATTTAACCCGATTTTACACGGGTGCGGGAGGGCAAAAATGCCTCATCTTGGAGATTTTTGTCTGTAATTTCCTCGTATTAGCGCTCCTCCTGAGAAGAATTAATTTAACTAAGCGCACCCTCTCTGTATGGGAACCTATCCAAGTAGTCCTAGTTCTTTTAGGGCTACCAGATAATAATTTTCTCTACCAACTTGTCATCGAAAGTACTTCAATCGATAACTATTCTTCTGGTAAATAGGACAGGTGTTGCGCAATAAGGGACTTTTCTGCGAGAAGTAATTTCTGTGATTGAATTTTTTTTTATTTGTTCTGGGAATAGTGGGAAAATACAACAGAAATATTTTCTCCAAGAAATATCTTCCTTAGGAATTTCTTCCCGCAGATAATTATTTTGTAATCTGTGTGTGAAAAATACGACTAAGTACCATAATAACCAAGTTAGCAAAAACTTGTTCAAAGTCAGGAGTAAAGCTAGCGTCTTAACTGCGGACTTTGAACAAGTATTTGCCAACTGGGTTATTATGGTACTACTTCTGTTACATTGGATCATAATCAATAGGAGACCTTCTTGACTAAAGTATAATGTTGGTACCTTTAGTCGCTGTGTACTTTGCGGTGGTTCTTTTTGTCAATATCTAGAATACAGAAGATAATAGACGTGTTTATCCAAAGGAGTTTGAGTTGATAATGTAAATTTTGAAGACAAATATCTCAAAGCCCGTCAAAGAAACATGTTTAAATGCCCTTTATATAGTTTTTTTATATATACAGTATTTCAAACGGTTATAAGTGAAAGTACATTGCTACAAAGTCGATATTTACGTTTTTAAGGACTCTTGGTCAAATTCTTACAGGAGAGAAAGGGCAAAAAAAGTTAGTCCATCCTTACGGCAAAGCGAAAACTTGTTCAAAGTCCGCAGTAAAGTTGCTAGAACAACGTCGAACGACGTCGTTTTAGCGTCTTTGTTGCTGATTTTGAACAAGTTTTTGCATAATATAGGGATAAGCTCTATAATACATGGGACTGTTTCGTATATTTTAGGAGTTTGACGTTGTTCTTGGACCTCCATGCGTTGTTCCAACGTCTTTCCTTGCTTTTTTACAAGAAACAGCATGAAAAGAAACGATTCTGAATTCAGGTAAAAAAAATGTAAGAACTATTTGCAAACAGGAAGAAACAACCATTTTTGTTTCAAGTTTTTACCCTCAAAAACATATGTATGTTTGTATTAGGACCAAAACAGTTGTCACAAAAACAAAATACGTTAAAGGCTAGTAGACCCGCAACTGTCTTTCACACTCCATATCTCCTACCCAGCCGGCAAAAACATGTTCAAAGTCAGTAAAATGACGTTAGAACAACGTTCAAAGAACGTTGTTCTAACGTTATTTTGCTGACTTTGAACAGGTTTTTGCCGACTGGGTAAAGTACTGGTCCAAACCACATGAAATTTTATTGTTTGGTCACAAATTTCCTGGGGATCATTTTCCATATAGCTAATTTTGAAAAAAAAGTCGGCATATTTTGCTGACTTCAGCAAAACTATACAAAAATTGGCTAATAAATGGAAGAAGAAAAATAGGCTAAAGCTGCACCAAAATGTCTTACAAAATCATCAAGAACTAGCTACTTCTTTTTAATTTTCTATTAGAAAAGAAACTGTTTTTCAGAATTAACGCGACGGTATGCATCTATATCTTTTCAGCTCCACCCTATCGAAAAAATGTTGACGTCAGCGTAATTATTTTAGAAGAGTCTGCTTTTACATCAACGTGTTCTAAATAGATCGAAGTATGTTCGTGGAAAGTTTCAAGTTGATTGCATAACCCAAACAGATTTTAAAAAGAGGAGGTCTCACCTTGGTTGCTGGTTTTTCAAAAAAAACTGGGCAAGGTAGGGTTAATAGTTGCTTTAACTAAATATTCACATTTGAAATAAAGATATTAGAAAGATCTGATTCTGCGACTTTATACACATGTTTACAAAATAGATTTGTTTTAGAAAAAAACAAAAAACAAAGTAATACGGCATTTTGAATTGACATACAAATGTAGAAATAAAGAAATTGCATCTTCTAAAGTTGCTATGATTATGATTAAGTGCTAAAATTTGCTTAACTGTTTATTGTCTGAGTACTGACTTACTTATAAAATGATTGCTTATAAAACAAAAACAGTGTAAAACAACTAAAACATGCGTGGACTACATTAGTATAGCCTTTATTTGTGGCTGGCTAAGAGACCATATCAAAATTTCACTCCAAAATCATTTTTTTTCGTTAGGGTTAGATCAACTAAAATTGACAAAATTCAACAGAAGTTAATCTGTACAAAAGTGTATTAGGTCAATGAGCTTGCAATGGATTGGTTTCTTCGGGATGACTCAGTACTCTCCTCAGTAGATTTTATTTTTGAGACGGTATCTAATCACTTTACCACCTTTGTAAATCTGTCAAAATTATAACAACATAAAAGCATCCAGACAAACTTAATCAATATCAATCAATTTTCAGTTGTGATGAATAATTAACGGATGGGTCATGTTTTAGATAATTGATTTTCGCCAACTCATGCGAATGAGCAATTGATAGATCCACAATTTATTTAATATTCTGAACAAGATTATAGTAATTTGCGATTGATAGGCAATATACAGTGTTGACAGGCAATAAATATCTGTATTGACAGGCGATAAATTACGGTGACCTATAAAGTGCCACACAAAAACAAGAATCCCGCACAAAAAAATAAATTTTTCTCGCATTTTAAAACTCAATATTTGGCGGCAAAAACTAATAGGGCTAATTTTAACCTATTTTACGTTAGTAGGCCAAATTTCAGGTCGCCTAATGAATCCGTTTTATTAGCCATTTTCCGAAGTTACTTTTCAAAATTCTAGTATTCCCACATAAACATATGAGATACCAAAAATATAATATCTTCTGTTTACAAGAGGAATAAAACTTGGAATTTTTAACACTAATTCATAATTCTCGAATAAAGTATTTGTAGGTAATATTTTGGAGTGGCACGACCTTTCCCCCGATTTTCAGTTTTGTCAGATTTCACCCAATTTCTCCAAATTTTTGTGTATTTGACCTTAATTTTCAACCCGATTTTTATAGATAGGATACTAACCTTTGAAACTCTGTTACATAGCTATGTTTTACCTCTCAGAATCGACAAAGTTGAAAATTCTGATGACCACGCATCATAGCAAAAAACGTCAACAACAAAAAAATATATCATTTTGAAAAGATCTTTGTGCTAGACTATAATTGTGCTAAGTTCTCTTGATGTAATATTAATGGTTCAGAAGTTAAATCTTCCCGCGATTGCGTCAAAACCCAGTATTTATACCAGGATACTACGGTGGCTCCATTACACCGTTCCACTGTATAATGACTGCGTATATATATATATCAACAAAAAACACACATAAGACGTTTAAAAGAGGTCTTGGTAGACGTCTAAAAGACGTCTTAATATAGTCTGATTTGTCCGTTTAGAAGACGTCTTATCAAGACGTTTAAAAGACGTC
>JAULBZ010005471.1:0-10211 GCA_032360805.1 Neoturris breviconis | reverse complement strand
GATCTAAGAGTTTGTTGACCAGAGGAAAGAGCGTTGAGTTCGTTAGCTATAACAGTTATATCAGAGTGTTGTGTTATATCGAGAGGTGCACTATTATGTTTAAGTAAAATATCAGAGTGATATGCTCAAAAGGTTGCTCAAAAGGTCTCATAGTTCGTTGATCAATTTATCTATCGTTTACATGATGATTTCTTTTTGAAATGTTGAACCGTATGATCCTTTCCATTGCAAGACCTTCTTTTCTAATTACATAATGTTTTAATAATCTTATTTTTTCATCGGCTGACGCAATTTCATTTGCCCCAAAAGTATAACATGTTTGAACTTCTGCAACGAGTTGCGCGAATAACAGATAATGATGTAATTTTGTCAATATCTTTACACATGCTCACTTTATCATTCGCTCGTTCGCGTGACCAATTCGTGCGAAGTGAAAACCGGTCTTTACACTTAGAAACTTCTAGAAATGCATAGTTAAAAGCTAGTTTTGTATTGTTTTTAAAAGTTTTATGTTCTAATAATTTTGTTAAATTGACTGGAGTTCACTTTAAGCAATTACAACAGGATCATGCATGTATTTAAAAATATATTGTTCTTTACCTTGAATGAAATTTTTTCCTGCACAATATTTATCATTATAGAATTTCGAAATAATAAAATCTAAAGATCTTACCTAGCTAAGGTAAAATAATTTCTTTCCATTTCATATGATTTTTAAAAAAAGAAGATGAATGGTAACATTATAAAGGTGTAAATTAGGCAAAAAACTTTGCACAAAAGCCAAAAGAAGATATTCCATTGGTAGAAATTGACATCATATGACATGTTATAAATGAAAGCTATTCGGTGACAGGCAAATCATATCTGGGTGTAATTAACAAAAGAAATGTAAACAAACCTGAATATCCAATTCAGACAATGGCAAAAGAACACCATTGGAAGGAAAAATTTCAAATTCAACAGGTTTCACTTTGATTTGTTTGTAAAGGTTATTCATGTCAATAGAACCTTCTAGAAACCTCATTGTTATGTTTGATGCATTAACACCATTACCATCAGTAGGTACACGCAGATTGAATGTCATTGGGATAAGAGATGTATTGATTAGTTTGCATGTTTGGTCATATGTAAAACCTACATGGAAAAGAAACGAAAGTAAAACATGGTCTATGAAACAAGCCTAAGTTTTAGAAAGAATGTATATTTCTGCACTTCTAGGAAGACATTGCATTTAAAGAAGTTAAATGAGACTTGCAATGAAGACTTCTGTCAATGAGCTCTAAAACCACACAATTAATTCTTATATTAATTTATCTCACCATAAGACACAACACCAAAATTCAAGTACGGTGCATCAAAATGAAACGTCGGCCCGATCACACAACCCCTAAAAGAAAATAAAGGTTCCTTAAATATATATAATCGAAAATAAGATTCTCAATCCTGACAACAGGCAATGTATTTTTCAATTTGTTTGATGTAAGAAGGCTGATAGTAAAATACAACTGTCTAGCATTATGTTCATTCAAAAGATGACAACAGGTCATTATTTCCATATTGTCTTGTCTGGCATTAACCAAAAGAATCCAGCAGTAAAGGACAAAAGTAAAGAGCATCATGTCCAACATCCAGAAAATATATTCATTGTTTATAGGGCCTGTGAAATTATACTTGTTAGTTGAGGTCCTTACATAAGCACAAAATAATGAGCAAATGGATTGAAGTTATAATCACTGTGGAGGAAGGAATTTGAGCATAACTTTAGGATTTGTAGCCTATGCTGAAACATCACTCCTCCACATTGATTATTTGCTCTTATTTTGACCACTGTAAAATAAAAATAAGATCCTTAAAGATATTAACCCAGTGGGCAAAAACCTGTTCAAAATCTGCAGTAAAGGCTCTAGAACAATGTTGAATGATGTGGCTCTAGCATCTTTACTGCAGGTTTTAAACAAGTTTTTGCCAACTGGGTACATTACTGATTTGTTAATCTTAATCACAATAAAGGTTTCTTGAACATGAACAAACAATTCCTACCTGACATTAAATTTAAATTTTTCTTCTGAGCCTTCTACAGCCCAATAAAATGTTTCACTAAATTGTCCAAGATGTGATGAGCTGAAGTAAATCTGAAAAAAACAACAGTAAAAACACTTTGAGTGTAGTTGAAGTGAATCTTAAAAAGTGAAAATACAACTCATCATTGATAGATCTTCAGAATGTACAAGGAATCTTGTACTATGCAAACCGCAAAATAGTGAGATAAGTGTGTGCTAAGATGAATGCGCACACCTTTTTTATATAAAAAACCTGGTGAAGGGTGTAGTACCTTAGGCTAATTAATTTCCACATATATTTTCGTTCGCAAGTATTTTAATTGCATGTACCAACTTTTACGAAGAACAAAATAAATACATTTTGTGTGTAGCTTTTTTTAGTTGATTTCTTGTGTACTAGTTTGTGCAAATTTAAAAATAAATTTGAAAGAAACATTCATGGTACAGTCATAGAACAAAAAGAAACACAGATACCGTAAATCCCCTAATAAATGCCCTCTTCTTTTTAACGCCTCTCTCTCTAATACTGCCTCCTTTTTTTCAAAGTTTTTATAGAAATGTTTACAAGAGAGTGGGGTCTCTTTTAAATGCCTCCCTCTTGTAAACTCCACCCCCAAAGGGACAATTATTGAAAACATGATTTTTATTATAGATACACATCAATATTTGGACCTTCAAGTTTTTAATCATTTACTAAAAAACAGAAACTAAATATGCTAAGAATTTTTTGTGGCATTTGCAAGTTCTTTATATCTATTATCTTAGCAGTACTTAGCATGCATCAAAATTTCTAATGATTTTTTCTATAAAAGAAGTGAAAGCCTTCCACTTTTAAACGCCTCTCTCTAATAAATTCCCACCACACCTAAAATATCGAAAAATTAAATAAATGCCCCATGTGTATAGATTTATGGTAGTTCATTGCTATATATTCTATACCACACGAATAAATAGAGGGCAGGACACCAAGTCGACAAGGTGTTTCTATCCCAGTGTGCAAAGATTTGTTCAAGGTCCACAGTAAAGACGCTAGAACCACATTGAAAACCTTGTTCTAGCATCTTTACTATGGATTTTGAACAAGTTTTTGGCCACTTGAATCATCTTCCCATTCCAAATTTTGGTGAATCACCATTAAATTCCAAGACATTTCAGGACAGTGGCCACCATGCTATATGCAAATATTAATACGCCCAAGGTACTGACAGTTTCTTATTTTGGGCACTAAAATAGGGGGTTTTTGGTTCTGAAAAATTTGTTAAAAATTGTTTCTTATTTTTGTTTGCCTTCAAATTGTCAATCTAAATCCGAACATCAATTTCAAACACATTTCATTTGCTAAAAGTTCATTGCGTGTACTTCCAGTTAAAACAACAAAGTGTCTAGCATATTCGACTTCATTCACTTATGATAAGAGAATAGTTTCTTATCATTTAAATTAGAAAAGTATTTGTAAAAGTTTCCTAATTTTAATCTTAGTTAGATGAATTTCTTACAAAAAAAACTTGCATCTAAACGTAGTTCAGCGTTTGAAATAAGAGCAAATGATCACTGTGGAAGAGTGATTTTTGAGTATTGATAAAGTAAGAATATATAGAGGTATAGAGGTACGATAGAGGTATTTATATTTCCTCACATATATACTCAATGATTTCCTTTAACTTATGACTACTGCAGTTTCTGGAACAACAAGTCTGATCAAATTTTATATAGCATGCAACAAATTAACTGAGAGAACTCTTCTTTGGAGATACTGCTGGCCTCTAAGTTCGCGTCGACATTCTCCTTTGGAAGAGCATCTTTGGAGACTAATTTTCAGCCTTAGAGGATCGCCGTCGCAAATTCAGAGGCCAGTACAAATTTCCAGTACAATACTTCAATCTTACCTGAATAGCTTGATATTCTCCAGCGCAAACAATACCTTGTGTTGGAGAAAATGAAAATTGGCCGCCAAATAATGTTTTTGATGGGACATAAGAAAATACAGCATCAATATCTCCTTTGTTTGCAATAACAACCTAAACAATGAATTAATTACATCATTTATCGTTCTTGTAGATGGAAAATATCATCTGGCATGTAGTGGAAAAGGAAGATGTTAAGAAAGAACAAATCTCAATATAAGGATCAGAGAATAATATCATCATACTTACTAACCTCATATGAATGTTGAGAATTAACAAAAACATTTTCAACATCAAGTGTGTCAAAAGAAAATTGAATCCTTGGACCAATGCCATCTCCGCGAATGCGAAGAGGTAGCCTAGTTTCCCGACCAGTAAGGTCACAGTAGGCAGTCCTTGAATATGTCTGTGCTCCATCAGGTTTGAAAATAATGCTGACATCAACAGAAGAATTTGGCCAGATATCTCCCTCCTAAAATATAATTTTAATTTGAAATTTGAAACTACCAGAATGTTGATAAACTTCATTTTCTCAATCGTGTATTAAATTGTGACTGTCAGGTTAAAATATCATTTTGTAGACCAATCAAATTGTAACATTCGCATTTTCAAAGAGACTGTAGACCAATCAGATTGTAAAATTTGGTCATAAGGTATACAGATTTAAGTTTCTTATTACTTTATGCAATCAATAAAAGAGCTGTGTACTGCTCTGGACAGCACCCTCCACCCTTGACTTTGATTTCAATCTTGATCACTGAATGTTGTGCTGTTATCTCTTGAGAACATCTCTTTTACCATTGCACTTAACAATTTAATATTCCATGACTGTAGAATGCTGCCTGATACTTCATATTACCAAAAACCTGACTGTTTCAATTAAATTGAGGTGACACAAAAATTAAGAGATACAGGATTGGTGCAGGGCCGAGCAAAAACTTACTATAGGTTCAATAATTAAGTTATCATCAGTATAAAGCATCTGATCATCTTCTGCAATCTACAATAATAAGATACAAAACTCGCTAAACCAAACATAACAAGTGTTACACTATCAGCCTAGATTCCCAAAACAATACAATATAGTACAAACTATAATGGTTTTTTAGCGAGACATTTAACTCTATTTATGCCGGGGAAGGATCCCGCAAAGACACCATATTTTTTTCGAATAAGTTTTCTTGTGTAAGTCTTGAAACTTTGTCACATTTAATATAATTACATTCTTGGAAATTTTCATAGCTATAGCCTATCAAAATTTGTTGGTCATTTCTCGAAACAACCTTTCAAATGCCCATAAAATCCTTATAAAATTAAAAAATGTTAATAACTCATTCAATATTTATCATATAGGTTTCAAGCTTTCAGTAATGACTATTTGCATCATTATCTTTAAGCTTTTTTCAGAATTATGATGTCACCTTGTTTTATTTTTGCTAATTTGGCACCCTATTGTGACACAGCTACAACATTTTCTGAAAAACCAAAAAGTTATGTTACAGAACATAGTATTACCTTTCTGAATCTCAAAACAGAACGCAAAATTCAGCTTTAGCACAAAAGTTATAGGCTTCAAAAGAATACACACTTTTCAAAAAAAAACAGAGTAAGGTGTAATTTTTGATGACATCAGCAAAAAATGATGAGATGATGTAAGCAAAAGAAATGTCAAAATGTTTATTGTCAAGATGTTGTAGTACACACCATTTTTTAAAACATTAACCTTTTATCCCCTAAACTTTTCCATAATTTTTATTTCTAGTTTACCGTAGTTTTCCAATCCAATCTAGCATCCACGCAGAAAATTATACATACTCGCACTACTCAACAGTTATGAGGAAGTAAACAAATATAACGCCATTCGATAACCATGGTAAGTTTATTAAACACAATTTGTTGCAGAAAATAATCAAAACTGGGAAATAACAGGTCTTAAGTTATTTTGAAACCTTAGTTCCCCTTTGAAGATACTATCAGCATTTCAATCCTTGTAGTGTGAATTCAATAGGCTTAATAAATTTATAAATTTCGAGATCGCAGATTCAATAATCTTCTGAACACACTCATAATTACTGACAAACCTATTTATTGGTTTTAACACATACCCTTGCTTTATTTTTGATCGATCTTGAAACCAATGAAAATCTATCTCTCATCAGCGGATCTGAAATACATTCTTCAAGAAACGTATCGGTTTCTTTTGATCCTTTGAACTGAAGTTCTCTGTAATATCTAATAAGAAACATTTAAGAAACATCACATAAGGCCTTTCATTAAGATGCAAGCTATTGTGCTAAAGCTGAGCTTTCTATTGCTCGAATCATGGTCTACTTAGCTAAACATATTCTGCAATATCTATATATTATTATTGTTTACTGAAATATCGATTTGTGTGAATGCTAATGTGAATATAATTACAAGAGCTTTCTGCCACTTGTGATGCATATTCTTTAATGAAAGGCCTGAATCAGTGTTCAATATAAGAGCAAATAATCACTGTGTAGGAGTGATATTTAGGCATTGCTTCAGACTCAAACTATATAAGCAATAATTAAAAAATCCCTCCTCTGCAGTGATTATTTGCTATTATTCCAAGTCTGATAATTGCAGTTCTACTCTTTTTTTGAGGCACATTTTGATAAAGTATACTTTTCTACACTGACGCTTTGAAACAAACTTCTTTTATAACCTCTGGATTCATATGTTTGGATAGATCTAAAATTCACCTTGCTTCTGGCTCCTTCTTCTCTATTCAAAACTACAACCCCTTTAGTTCAATTGCACAAATCGAAAATATATTTAAGAACTATCAACAAATTATATTGGTGTATTTTAAAAAACTAAAACTCACAATTGCCTTTGTTGTTCTTCTTCAATAGCAGTTGCATATGACTTCCATGAGAAATGTACAAGCACATCACTACGATTTGATACATTTACTGATCTACAAATAAGTAATTCTTCTATTAAAAGTTACAGGATCAGATACAGAACCATCTATGTCAAACAAGAAATAAAAATTCCAATTACTTTCTGGATGCACTGCCAGCATATGGTTTAGTCAGTCTTCTTATTCACCAGTCTAATATTAATATCTTACCTTCGGGATGCACTACCAGCATATGTACTGTCCAATCTAATAGTGTTCTTATCTAGTCTAACATTAATATCTGATGAATCGCCATGCAATCCAACATATATTTCTTCACCTGTCAAGAAAATATTTCATTTGTATTTTTAAATAAAAGCAAATAATGATATTCTGTGATCACGTAACAGGAGTTATAAGTCAGCAGGTAGCACGACGTAACTTGGAGCAAAATGTGGAATAACTTGGAGCAAAACTATAATTTCACCATCTCGAGGATGACATAAGAAAGTAGCATAACAATATACAGTAGAGTACATCAATTCAAACAATAAGAAACAATCGCAGTGAAGTAGCAATGTCTGAATATAGCTTACAATGTTCAAGATACGATCAATTAATCACAGTGGAGGAGGAGGGATTTTTGGAGTATGGCTTCAGGCTGAAGCAATGCTCCAAAATGCATCCTCCACAGTGATAATTGATCTTATTTGGAACTTATAAGTAAGTGACATTACACAGGCCTTTGGCTGCAAATTACTCTCTAAAGATGCTCTTCCACAGGGAAATGCTGACTTGAATTCAGAGGCCTGATTATACCTGTCTCATATTGAATAACTAGATGAGATGTGCATCCACCAATTTGTTGTGGATTAAAAAATATTTCAACTTGCATGCTTTTACCGATATTCAGCACACCATTATCTGGAGATACTGAGAATGGTCTAAATAAAAGAAAAAGTGTTCCCTTCTTTTACAAAAGTAATGAGAGTTAGAAGAAAATGAGTTTGAAAACAAATTTAAAGAAAGATTTTGTAAAAGGACAGCAGACATAGATAATAGCATTACAAAAAAAAATTATTGAACAGGATTCTCTATTATTATACAATACAAGATGCTAATGTTCACACACATCAACTGTATTTTAATTCATTTCATAGGACTTGAAATAAATGCTGGTAAATGACTGCTCATAATGAGCCTTGAAATAACTGATCAGCTGAAAACTATGTTAAAAAAACTCCTCCGCAGGTGGAGTATGGCAGTTATTTCAAGGTTCAAGGTTAGACCTTGATTTTCTTCTCTATACAAAGCAAAACTATAATCTTAAAAAATATTATACACATACTTATCAGTGAGCAGATTAAATTTTGTCTGTGTATTTCCAATATTTCGAACTAATAATGTCTTTGCTGATGCATACTAAGATAAAGAAGAAACTTGCTGTACTCTATATTAGCACAGGTTATAATACAGTGTAAGGCTAAAAAGTCTTGTTCTTATGTTATATTAGTTAATATTATTACTTTAGTATTGTCCAGTACTCATTTTATATTTGTATGCATACCGTAATGCATCGATTAAACACCCAAGGCGGTAGGGGGTTAGCGCTTATTCAATCAACAAAACTTGAGGTATTTGAAAGTTTTCGGTAAAATAAAATAAACACCACAATGATATGCTCGTATTATACTGTTTCTTCTTTTCGTGCTCAATATCTACATTTTCATTATCTGAATTCTCATCTAACAGCAAAAAAACTATATATGGATTTGTTTTCACTAAAAAATGTTTCGAAAAAGGTCGAGTGCTAATAAGCGCATGAGAGCTTATTTAATTTTAAAATTTCTAGAGGGGGGCGCTTATTCGAGGAGGAGGGGGGGAAGAGGGGTGGGGGGCGCTTATTCGAGGAGGCATTTAATCGATGTGTTACAGTACAAACATTATATTACATAAAATGATCAAAATATTTCCAAATGAATAGTCAGTATTTTTGTAGAGACAACAGATCATAGATCATAAAAACAATACCTTAACTGGACGTAATCCAAAGTGAACTTCATCTGGGAAATCAAGAATACCCCGTGCTCCAATTGCTTTTACAGGGACTAAAAATTTCTCTCGCTCAGTCATACAAATTACTTCATGATTATAATCCTAAATAAAAAATAATTGCTGTGGAGGAGGAATTTTTGAGCATTGCTTCAAACATGTTAGCTTGAAGCTCATAAATTACTCCTCCATAGTGATTATTTCAAACAATAAGTAGGTTAATATCAGAGTTTGAATTAAAATGATACGTAGAACCAAGTTAATAGAATTCCAAAATAAGTGAGCAACTAGACCAGTGACTTCCTTCAAAATCATATTTTGTGAAATTCATGACGCTATAGCCAGTCAACAATTTTTAAAGCAGAGTTGGTTTGAATTAATAACGATGTTAACCATGCAGGACATTGAAAAAATACCATAAAACCATTTTGCACAAGTTTTGTTCAATTTTTGGAAAATTTGTGAAGTTTTTTTTTTAGAAATATATAAATGTTAGGTTAAGCGAAATAGCAATCAATCTATATATGAATAAACCAACCAAGTTGCAAGATAAACCGAATACTCTTGACAATGAATTTAAATACCTTTTTCTGATCCGGTGTAAATTGAACATAAAATATTGTATCCATTCCTGGAGCCACTTTATGACTAACATCAGCAGGACTAATGATTTTAAAATAAGGTGATTCTGCTTGAACTACTTTCACCAAACGTGCAACCTGAAAATAAGAATCAAAAAACAGTTTCATATAGCCTACCTGAATTATTGATAACAGATTTGAATCAGGAAGATATTTGCATTTTGTCAGTCTATCGCAGGCCTCTGAATTCACGGTGGCGTTCCCATGTGGAGGAGCATCTTTGGAACCAATAGATTGCAAATTAGTCTACAAATATGCTTCTCCATAGGGGAATGCAACCATGAATTCAGAGGCCTTTATCGAAATGAAGTAGTTTATCATAGACCTAATGATTTATAACAGGTGATGTTTGAAGTGATACTTCTCTCATCCTCAAGCACTGAACAGAAGAAAAGTTCCAAATACAAAATTCCTGTATGCACGTGAAAACGCAAGACAGAGTTAAATCTGTCATGCTACAAGCTTTGCATGTGCTGTTGATACTACAGATCAAAACAATTTACGCTTGCATGCCATATGGTTTTTCATAAATAATTTTTTTCCACACCTTAATTTTCTACCCAGTATTTACAGATAGGATACTAATTCTTGAAACTCTGTTAGAGAGCTATATTTAACCTCTCAGAATCAATCAACAGAAAGTTGAAAAATAGTGTCAGACTTATTTCAACCCCCCCTCCCCCCT
>JAULBZ010005470.1:0-13384 GCA_032360805.1 Neoturris breviconis | reverse complement strand
TTTTGCCTAATTTGAAATTCTGAATTTTTGCACAAAATTCACCTTGTCTCAAATATTTACGTGAGGGATTGTAGCTACACTCCCTCAAATAAATTCAGAAATTTTGAAAATTTTGACAAATTCTCGACGCCACAAGTGTTCAAATTCGAATTTTTGCAGGAATTTCACTTTGTCTCAAATGTTTTTGAGGGATTGTAGGCCGTTCTTAATTTAGTTGAAGTCTTGTCGGAGGCTATTATCGGACGTTCTCAGTATATGTATATGCATAGCGAGGCGGGAAAAAAAAATATTAGAAAACTAATGACGTCATCATTTTTTTTTAAAGATTTCTATTATTGTCTATATCTGCAAAGTTGGGAGGAGGCGGGAAAAAAAACGAAATTAGAAAACTAATGACGTCATCAAAATCTTTTAAAGATTTTTATTATTGTATATAACTGCAAAGTTTCAAGCCCTCAGCATTGTTCGTTGCGAACTTAGATGGGGGGGGGGACACATTCATTGACATACTACTGTGCTGGTGCTTTAGTAATTGTATATGGGGTCCTCCAAAAGAAAACACACACAGACACACAAAAGAACAGTAGAAATTCGTCTTAACTGCAAGATTTCTTCCCGGTGGACAAAAACTTGTTCAATGTCCGCAGTAAAAACGCTAGCGCAATGTTGAAACCGTTGTTCTAGCGCCTTTACTGCTTACTTGGCTTGTTGAAGTTTTTGACTATTACTATTTTATTTACTTATTTTATTTGTTTAATTTATGTGCGGTACTCCACATGTGGGTTTTTCTATCGGGATTATCAAGAGTTTTCGTATTTCTCCCTTTTCAGTTCTTGTGACACAACAGCGGTCGAAATAAGAGCAAAGAGTAAACCCTCCCCCACAGTGATTATTTCCTCTCGTATTGACCAACGTGTGCGGGAACGACAATCAACCTGATTATGACGTCAATTTCTACCAATGGAATGTCTTCTATTAGATTTCACTTCGGAAACCGATCATTATGATCGGATATATCATTCTTTATTATTTTTTACTGCTTCCAATTTAAGTCGGTTTAACAGGTACAAATAACCAAGGTCGTCTATGGTCACACATACTTTCAAATCACTTGTACAATTTATTGTTCGTAAATAACTTCCCACAATATGAAATGTTTGGAGGTGATTCCCTTTCAAATCAAACCACTATAATAAAAAAATTGTTACCATAGTTACAGCTGAAGCACCAATTCTTCAAATTATCAAAAGAAAGTTACAAGCAGAAATACAATATTTGGAAAAACTAACACTACGACGAAGTTTCTCATGTCAATAAGTTCGTAATAGATTGGTTCATTTTTTACAAAGAAACAAATAAAAAAAAAACACGTGACAAGAATGTATACTTAAATTTTGCTTCGACTCAAATATTACGAGCAACTCCAGCAATTCACCTAAGAGACCGTCTAAAAATAACCAAACGGAGGAGAATACTGAATCGACGTTTTTACAACAGCCGAAGAAACCAATCCATTGCAATATCATTGCACCTTTGTCCCTACCGACACACATCGTCAGAACAACGTCGAAACGACGTCGCTTTGACGTTGTTCTGACGTCGTGTACCCACTAGGGTATAATTGTTGAATTTGATCATTTTTAGTTTTTTTAGTTCCGTCAAAAAAGTGTTATCGACGTGAATTTGTTTTTTTATAATCGTTTATAAAACATTAGGCTGAAATTTGGCCAAAAATTAAGAACATGCTAAGAACATCGCAGGCTCAAGTTCTTAAAATGTTTAAGAAAATTATTTTAAAAGAAATGTAAACTAAAAATTTAAAATATTTCCTTATCTATAAAGCTATAATAAAATTATGTCTGCATCACTATACTCATTCCAGTCAGCATAGTCACAGTGACTATGTGGCTATGCCGTCAGTAAAATCACCAATATCATGTGAGAATGCTCGATTATTATAAAAGTACAAAAACATCAAGGTTTAAAGTTACTTAAGCATTCTAGTTAAGAACATCTTAAGAAAATTTGAGGCTCAAATTAAAGAAAAAATAAGAACAACGAGGCTAACGTTTCTACTGAGCTAATACACCACATTCAGATGAGTCAGATATTTTAAATAGGTTGCTACAATTAACGGATTAGAATACTTTAAAATCTTTGTCAAAGGACGCTATGCATATACTGAGAACGTCCGGCAATAGCCTCCGACAAGACTCGACCCAGACTCTTTTGAAATTATTATGAGCTCAGCTAGATAAGAAGGTTGGATAGTACACACGAGTTCTTTCTTCCCACTAGGCAAAAACCTGTTCAAAGTTAGCAGTAAAGACGCTAGAACAACTTTGAACGACTTCGAACAACTTTGAACGACGTTGTTCTAGCGTTTTTATTGTGGACTTTAAACAAGTTTTTTCCCACTGGGTGTGTCCAAAATTCTAGATTTTACATACCAAGAGTTCTCTAATAAGCTCCCGCCCTCTTTTAAACGCCCCTCCTATTATAACTTCGAGTGAATGTTTATTATAATCAAAGTGGTACTTTTTGAAAATAAAAGTAACCAAGAAGCTGCTACAAGAGAGTAGCTATACTACATCCCGAAATTTGGAACCTTTTGAAATTTTGTTTTCGGCATTGTGTGTGGTATCAAATAAATTTAAAAGAGCCTTTGAACTTCCTTGGGTAAACGCAGTCTTTATTTTCGGAAGCTCTGCATCTAAAATTTCTGCAACTCGAACATCCCTTGTACACAGCGTATTAAGTGCTAGACAATAGTCGCATATCGGAGAGCCACCACGGTTATAACATAAAATCGGGAATAATCGGGGAATTAGAACTTAAAGAGCCGGACACAGGTTTCTGTATTAATATCTTGGTTATCTTACAATCCATGGTGTGGTCACACGAATAACATTCAACTACTCTTAAATATGTTAACTGAAATTGGTTTTGACGACTGACCATAAAGATTCATTAGTTACTTTCATAGAAAGCGCTCTGTGTATATACTCTCTAGTGTATACCATTCATTTTCTCGTTTTCATAGGAACTCCATGACGTAATCAACAATCTTTTAATCTGAACTTCTTCGGTTACGAATTATCACAAATAACGAAAACTGCTGGCTGTTCAATGTAGAAACTTGATGTAAATGCAATAACTTTCTTTTTCTGCAGGGACAAATCGATGGAACAGAGTAAAAGAAAAGCTAAATTGCTCACTCCGTTAAATCAACCATCACTTTCATAACTCCATATATTTCTATTTCCTGGGCACGGATTGGTCAATTTATATTCCACATTTAAGATAATAACCAGATAATTTTTTTAAACATGTTACCATCAGCTCACACGTGAAACTGTACATCTGATGAGAATTAAATCTTCAACAAAATATCACGTGTTTACCACTCTCATTTTTATCTCCCTTAAATGATTTCTACGCATTCTATGACGGATTAGAATCCTCAACTGCTTTACAAACAGCAACAAAACTGTTATAAATATCATCAATGTTTATAAGTTTTATTGGGGAAAAATGACTGAATTTCGGATAGTAACCAATATTTCCCCGATGAGGTATTATGACCATGTATTCCGGCCTTTATAGGATTAACTAACGTGCATTAGAAGAACGGAGCGTTAATTAAATCATTCACGGTGTATTATTCTCTCCTATAACCTTTCAAACTCTATACACGGAGAGTTATTCTGTTACAGTTTCATATCAAAAATATAAAACATTACATCATTCTATCGATCTCGTTTCCATCTTTTTATTTATTGATTTATTAATTTTTTGCTTTAATAAATACCTTATCAATAACCCTAACCCTTTTGCTAGGGTTATTAGAGCTAATCAGTAAGACCTAATATTAGGGTTAATCAGTAAACCCTAGTCAGTAAATCCTAGTATTAGGGTTAAAGCCAGTTAACCTTAATATTAGGGCTAATCAGTAAACCCTAGTCAGTAAATCCTAGTATTAGGGTTAAAGCCAGTAAACCATAATATTAGGGTTAATCAGTAAACCCTAGTACTAGGGCTAATCAGTAATCCATAGTATTAAGGCTAACCAGTAAACCCTAGTATTAGGGCTAATCAGTAATCCCTAGTATAAGGGCTAATCAGTTGTGGATACAATATTGGCAGCATTTTATTTAATTCTATAAAGGTCGGAAACGACAGTTTCTTATTATTCAAATTATCTTATCATTATATCATAAATAACCAATATAGCAGGACCTCCTCCGTGTGCACGAAAATATACGAATATTTTCAGACTAAATAAAAAGTAAATTCAAAATATAAGGAAGATAATATCTCACCTCATGTGACAAAAAATATAACATTACTTATCTATTTGAACATTGAGTTAGAGCAAATCCAATGCACAAAAACCTGTTCAAAGTCAGCGCAAAATAAAGTTAGAACAAAGTTCGCAAAACGTTGTTCTAACGATATTTTGCTGACTTTGAACAGATTTTTGCAGGTTGAAGCTCTTTTCTTACCTTAATATTATTACTTGCAGTGATGATCATATCGTTAGCTTGATTAAATATTACGTCCATAATCCACATGTCATCTTTACTTTCGCATTCACATACAACTTCTAAACAACCAACTTTCCACACCTAATACAAAACATCATTATATAATCAACGTCGAAAAGACGTCACGACATCAAAACGACGTCTTTTCGCCATTTATTAGATCAGTCGCGTTAAATAAAAACAAAACAAAAACTTGACTAACTAATAGTTAATTATTAATTTCAAAGAAGCGACGATGTCATATATGATCACGTGATTGTATCATATGGGCATGTAAGTCTCAAATAATTGGTCATCAAGCCGAGATTATGTTGTGGAGCCTGCTTCTAGTCGTGGTGATTCCCTAATCTCTCAATATTTTCCAAATCGGCTTTTGAAAGAATACATTAAATATTGTATTTATCGTAATGTTCAAATACAGATCTATTTTTTTTTTTTTTGACAAAGAGCAGGCAATCTGAGGAAGATAATGTCTTCCCGAAAGTACGGTTGCAATTTCCAAACAAAATATGGCTGCATCGTAGAAAGTTTAACTAAACTCGCATTTGGAGAATACGTAAACGTTAGGACCCAGACTTCACGCGGCCTACAATCCCGGAAAATAATATTGTAAACAAAGTGAAATTTTTGCAAAAAGTCGAACTTAGATTCTATAATTTTGATTAGCAAAACGAATGGCACAAATATTCAAATTTGTTCCAAAAGTCTGGGTACTAGGCTGCTAGTCTTAATCTTAAGCTACGTTTACACGCTACGATTTTAAGTCACGATTCGGTACTCTACTAACTGCCATTATGGAAAATCGGCAACGACTTTAAAAAACCTGTAAACGGTTTACAGATTTTTGCAGTGTCGTACATACGACATCTAGACCATAATCAGTAAAGTATCGAATCGGCCTGATTAATCGTAGCGTGTAAACGCCTCTTAAACCTCACTAATGCAGTTAAAAAATCTTTAACGTGGTGCATAGAAGTGATCACATTTGTTTCCGACTGATTGTTCCTTATCGGTACACGATGTGGAAATAATTACAATTACAAATTCTGATTTTATATAGCGTCATATAATTACTCTATAAAAATAAAGGAAATTAACATCCAATCGTGACTGATATATAAAGAAATTACATCATTTCTCAATGTGCACGCAACGTCTTATGAACGTCAAAAAGACGCCTTTTCGGCGTTGATAAGACGTCGCATGCCGGCAGGCATGTATTTACCTTCTTCACGATGTTCATTCAACATTTGACCACGACACTTATGTCCATGGCTTTACTTATTAATTATAGTTTGATCATAAATAGTTAAGTACTCTCGGCATATCAGGAACTTGTCAAAGCAAAACGTTCATACCCAGTAAGCAAAAACATGTCCAAATTCAGCAGTAAAGACACAAGAAAAACGCTGAAAACGTTATTCTAGCGTCTTTACTGCAGTCTTTGAACAAGTTCTTGTCCACTGGGTATGGGTTAAAATTCGGTTCAATTTCGTATCCACGAAGAAGGGTAGATTGGTCGTTGACTGTGCTCTCCTCGATAAATAATACTTACACTTTATCAGAAGAAAAAAACTAAACAAGACACTGACGGTATATTGCTATTTTTAGGGAAGAGAGTGCAGGTGGATGTTTATGAGGAAAATGGAGAACGCTTATCAAAATACTTGATACCATGACTGGACATTTTTCAAGTAAATCTGATATTTTTATAACCTGATATTCAATCCGCGGAGAGCAATAGGTTAATCAAATACATCAACAGAATCCAATATTACTATCTCTCCTTCGCGGGTGCATATTAGCTATTTAAAATCATTCAAATAATCTCTATGCTTGAATGTCGGCTTTGATTCATTTTTGACCATAGCACATACTCCCTCTTTTAAAAGGTTTTTTGTTGAGTTCTTATCTGGTGGAGAGCATTTAATTTAGATGCTGATTTTTATCGTTTTCGGTTCAGTGATTTTTATTATATGTATTATATGTATATTATATGAAGTATAAAATGGTAAACACGCACTAACCATACGCAACAATTGAAGTATTATGCGAGTAATATTGCCATAATAATCTGCGCTTTAATTTATCTTTTATCCTATTTTGATTCAGTAACAAAAGTATTTTTAACATTAATGAAAACTTATGAATATAAGAACAGTTAAAAAAATGATGCGAGAAGACTAGTGAAAAATAAAAAACAATTTAACATTTAGTTGCATGTAGAAATGTCACGAAGCTTTAGTAAATCACAAAAGAAACCGAGTATAATCCAGAGAATTCGAACACTTTCATCTCCGCCACAAGACACACAGGAGATTCGAAATTATGGAAAGTTGCTTGTATTAGGCGATACAAACGTTGGTAAGACAGCTATTGTCCGCCAACTTTGCATAAAGGGAAGCAGGGATAACTATGTGAAAACCACTGAAATATTCACGTATAATATGAGTAGCGTCTTTCAAATGGAAGAAGATAAGATCTCAAAGAGAGCGTCAAAGAAGAATGCTATTCAAGGGAAAGCAAGTACAAAACGTATCAGTCAAATTGTTCGGGTTGGTGACGGTGACAACAACAATGAGAATCCTCCGCACTTGCAAGGCTTAAAAACTTTGAACTTGAAGGTGGTTGATACACCCAGTGAACTAGCAACACAGATGCCAATCGAATTTAGAGCTATGACAGCAGAAGCGAGTGCCTTCTTACTCGTATGCGATCACAAGAACGAAGAAAGTATAGATTACGTGCAGACTGTTTTAAACGATTTGGCAACATTCTCGCTTGAATCATCAATACCGAAGGTAATCGTTGTTACGAGCATAGAAGAAGATGGTGTAGTTAACTCTGATAGTGTGCGAAACAAGTTTAAAGATTACCCGGTGACGATTTGTGAATTTCCATTACGCATAAAAGACGGTATAAATAACTTGTCCATGACATTACTTTCTGTTCTCAATGTCCGTGATGAAGACATAAAAGCTGAAGACGCCATACCACAGGGTTTGGAATTTGTGGAAAAGAGTAAACGTGCGAGATCTATAAGAAGAGGCGTCATGACTATGAGTATATGAAAAAAAAGAAAAAAAGAAAAGATTGCTGACAATAAACAAAAAGCATTTCTATTGTAATTTCAAGAATATATTCTGATCGGGTACAACCTCGTTCTCAGGGCTTTTTGCCTTTTTTCCGTACTTTGAAAAAGCAAGAAGCCCTGAGAACGAGGTTGAATCAGGTAATTGCCAGCGAACACATGAGGTCAACAACATCAAGACGTTGCTTTGACGTCGTGTGTCGGCAGACTCTTTACCGCTTTTGTGACGGCCACCCGTAGCTAGTTATCAAAGGACATTGTTCTAGCGTCTTTACTGCGGACTTTGAACAAATTTTTGCCTATTGGGTAAGTTATCAGTCTTTCCTTCCTTGCGAGATAGTATTAACTATCCCAGTGAGCAAAAACTTGTCCTAAGTCAACAGTAAAGACGCTAGAACAATGTTGCTCGACGATATTCTCGCGTCTTTAGTGCGGACTTTGAACAAGTTTTTGCCCACTGGAAATCCATTTTTCTTCTGCCATTTTTGAGAACATTACCCCCTTAAATATCGATATTAAAGGATAATTCAGATGATAAAATCAAGAATAACCGGAGGTATTGACCGATTAATGTTGAAATATCGTAAAAACAACGTTGTTGCAACATTGTATATCAGATAATCGTTAAAAACATGTCTTTATTACAGTGGACGCAAGACGTCGCTTTGACGTTGTTTCAAAGTCGTGCACCTGCAGAGATGGCGTTATGTTCAATAGTGCTTTTAATTTGCCTTACAAACCCAGTCGACGATATGTGGCATCTAATCAATGTTAGGTAGACGTCGTATTGACATATAGATGTCAAATAGAAGTCATTTCGACGTTGATTAGACGTCTGATGTGCACTAGGAAGAAATTTTGAAATTATAACATACCATAACAATTCCGTCATCAGCACCGACTGCAAACATCGTGTCGTCATTAGAGAAAGCGACACACCGTAATGTTTCATTGTGATCGTCAGCTGTCATTACTTGCTCACCGTCAATCGCTGACCATAACTAAAAAAAAAAAGAATTGTATGTGAAGGAGAGCATCTAGTTGATACTACTGCAAATGATTGGAATCTAGTTTTATTTTAAATTTTCTCAGCAAATATAAGCCCACAAAAAAAGTGTTTACGAACTATTGTATATATTTAATCTCTATGTTTATAGTTAGCGCCAAAATTTCCATGTTTTTATTGTAAAGATATGGGTGCATAATTTAATGTAAATGCACTGTTTGTCGTTATCGTGAAGACGGTGGTGTCGTCTATCTAATGTTTTTAGCAAGCAGTGCATCACAATTTATATGTTTTATTATAGAAACGGGGGCGTATATCGTCAATGTATACGTATTATTTGTAGTTAGCCATACAACCTCTACGTTTTTAGTGTAAAGACGGTGGCGTATATCTGTAATAAGTTTACTTAACAACAAATGTTTTATTGTAAAGACTAAATCCAGCGAGTAAAAACTTGTTCGAAGTCCGCAGTAAAGCAACCTCGTTCCCAGGGCTTCTTGCCTTTTCGAAACACGGAAAAGCGGCAAATCTGTGTTTCGAAAAGGCAAGAAGCCCTGGGAACGAAGTTGGCAGTAAAGACCTAAAAATACAATTGAAAAATAATTATAGAGAATATCGTATCCTACTAGATAGATAGGCCAACGTTGTTCTAGAGTCATTTCTGCGAACTTTGAACAAGTTTTGCCCACTGGCAGCGTGTCCTTATAAGCGAAAAATTAGGATTTTTATAATTATTTATTCACATTGCCAGGAGTGTTTAAAAGCTGCAAACAGTTGAATGTCAAATCACGTAAATTCGAAAATATATTGCACGAGACGTACTATAAACACAACAAAGAAAAACCAATTATAATGCAGAAATTTTATTTTCAATTTCCAGCCCAAGATATCATTTGGACCAATAAAATTCTGATCCAAAAATAGCTTTTTTGATTAATTTTTGACAAAAAATTAAAAGTGTTTTGTTTTTGATAAAAATTGGTATATGACCAAATTTGAGGTGCTGATTTCAAATCTGACACATTACACGTAAAAAGGTTTGGCATGCCAAAGTTTTGGGCAAAATGAGATCCGAAACTTTATTCGCCGAAAATTTGACAAATCCGAAACTTTTTTACGACGAAAATATTTGGAATTTGATTTTTTATAAAAAAACGCCGGACGGCCTCCAAAGTAAAACGTTTGTAGCAGGAAAAAATTATGAAACATTTATTATCAATGAATTTATTTCGTTGTTACTTTACCATGCATTTTGTTTGTTTTAAAGACTAAATGCTTATATCTGAATGATTACATCTCTTGACCCTTTGAAAACACTAAATTCACTTCCTATTCATTTCAGTTTAAATGGTTCTTGACCTTTATTATATAGTCCGAAACCTTTTAGTCCGAAATTTGCAAAATCTGACCGAAAGTATTTTTGCTGAAACTTTATCTGAAGAAACTTTTGGCAGAAAATTGAAAGTTCTTCGTTTTTGTCGAAAATTGGCACGTGACCTAATTCGATGGTGCTGATTTTAAATCTAATATTCTTTTTTTCAAATATCTGACCCGACAAATTGTGAAGAATATTTGGAAAAACTTGGGCCTAATAGCTACAGAAGAAAACGTACCCTGCAGTTTCTCTGTGCAGAACACGATATCAAAAACTTTTCATTGTTTGAAACTCTGCATGATAATATTGCTGCTGAACTAGTTTCATCGTTGCAAGTAAATAATACATCACCAGTTTCTGCATTCCAAATCTACAAATGTAACAGGCCTCTGAATTCACGTCGGCATTTCCCTGTGGAGGAGCATCTTTGAGGGCTAATTTGCAGCCAACACGCTGCAAATTAGTCTCCAAAGATGCTGCTCCACAGGGGACTGTCGTCGTGAATTCAGAGGCTATAAATGTAAATAATATAGCTACTGTAAACTAACATGGATAAGCCCATCCTCCCATTACATGCAAACTCTTCATATGTATATATGTAAGCCCACCCAAATATGAGCCAATGAGTTATGAGATATGCAAAACAAGACTTTCTTCTATTAGCTATATATTTCATATTCATAATTGCCACTTCCTACTTTCATATTGATTGATTAGTTGCGAAAACCAAAAGAAGTCATTCCATTGGTAGAAATTGACGTTACACCATGTATGATGTCGATTTCTACCAATGACATGTCTTCTTTTGGCTTTCGCAGCGAATTATTCGCCTAGTGAAAATCAATGATTCTGATTACTTGAATTGTTGAATGATTGGGTGTTGTCATTGCGTCTTACCTTAAGATAGCTATCAAACGATGACGAAACAATCCTTTCATCATTTTGATAAAATAAACATTTTGTTATAGTTTCACTATGGGCATTAAATCTTGTAATGACGTCACCTGTTAATGCATCCCATACCTATTGATGAGAATAGAAAACTTATTACCCTACCCATTACTACTTTACAACACAACGCCTGAAAATAACCACCTGTGGAGGAGTGTGTCTTGAGTAGTTCTTTTCATTTTACATTTCTCAGTGTGATCGTTAAATCTTTAGGCACCTTAACAGAATGTAAAGCATGTGACCGTTTAAAATTGATGAATCGTGTATAAAAGCGAAAGGCGTGTGAATAAAACATAATTATTTAAAATATTCCGTATATCTCCATTATCACATACCTTCTAAAAAATTAAAATAACTTCCAGTAAAGTAACCACACAACGTTCGATTAACGTTTAAATAATGACGTCAGAACGCCGCTTTGATGTGTTTAGTCGAACGTCATGTGCTTACTTGTAGGGCTTCCGTTTCCTTATTTAATACATCACTTACAATACATGAAGCATCATCAGAACCTGATACAAGCCGTTCATTTGATTTAGAAAAGCAAAGATGGTTGATTTTATTTGAATGTTTTTTAGCAGTAAATACCACAGCCATGTTCTTATTGTCAACTATCTAAAATAACAAAACAAACGAAAATCAGCAACTCTTGTATACAGTGGTCGAAATAAGAGTAAATCGTCACTGTGGGAAGTAATTCTTGAGCATAAATCACTACTCCACAGTGATCATTATTTTAGACAAGCTTTAGTTTCTTAAATTAAACCCAGCGGTAAAGAACCAAAATCAGCGGTAACGACGTTGTTCTAGCGTAAGTTACGTCACTTCCAACCAATGTAATGGCTATATTTAGAATTCGCGCGAGCAAATTCGCCTAGTAGAGATCCGCCATAATGAGGGGTTTTTGTCCACTGAGAATTTAGGTTGAGCGAGGGAAGGGGGTACTTTACCAGGTTAACAGGTCATTGCTTGAAAAAAAAGCATAAATAGCATCTGTGAAGGAGAGAATACGGCCAATGCGCAAGCTTGTAAATAACTGTCAGACATCCCCTGCGGAGGAGTATTTCTTGAGTATAATATTCCACGTTAGATACCAAAAACACTCCTCCTCAACGTCAAAACACCGTCAAACCGACGTTAAGCGACGTCATGACGTATATCTGCAAGGGGTTACAATTAATTCGAACTGTTAGAGGACAATAGTACCACAAAGAGTCAAAATAAAGATACTAACTTAACAATCTCGAAATTGATTGGTTTCTAATTTGTAAGGAGCGAATCATATTGTATGATAGTTAACTGAATTATCTTTTCTGTAGAAGTTGTTTATGAATTTTAATAATTTTACTACACAAAAAGCGACATCTATAGTAAATGTTTGAAAAGACGTCGTTTTGAGGTCGTGAAGTCGTTTCTACGTTGATTAGACGTTACATGGCGACGGAAAAGTATTTGCAAACATACCACAACAGTTCCATCATGTAAACCAACAGCTGTGCCTTTTAAATCATATGAAAAGATACACGTAGATACTTTTGAAGAAAATTGTTCACTTTCTGCAATTGTCTCTCTTACTGTCAATAGCTATAAAAAATATTTACTGTTATCCTACTAGCGTGCTAGTTAGCAAAATGAATGACCAATCATTTGAGCCGCAGAAATGAATTCTGCAATTGTCTCTCTTACTGTCAATAGTTATAAGAAAATATTTACTGTTATCCTACTAGTTAGCAAAATGAATGACCAATCATTTGAGCAGCAGAAATGAATTAGGCCAATTCTTTAAAAACCTGTAGAGACTACTTTTTCTTTGAAATATTTTCTTTACTTTTTTATCACTATATTTTTAATGATATAATGGAAATACTTAATGTTTTTAAATATTATATAATGTTATCAACAGTCATTAATTTTTAATACATCTCGTGATATAATTACATTTTATGATTTTTAATAATAGTAAGATGTCTATGTCATGTCTATTTTCAAAAAAGATGCGATTGAAACGTCCCAAAAAGCAAAATAAATACTTCAGCTCTTAAACCTATCTCGTATGGGCTTTTTTGACCTTTCAAAGTATGGAAGGGGGAGGGGCCAAGATCTCAGGAACCATAAGTGATCCATCAATATTTGGCATAGACAAATATTAAAAATTTTGTCAGGTGACTTTTTGATAATGTCACGAGCCAGGTGACTTTATCAAAAACAAATGTTTTATTACTTTAATTGTTAATAATTTCTTTCGTGGCCTATAAAATAATAACCCATCCTTTCTGAAATTTAAAATGTCACATGGTCGCTGTGCCTCAAAATATTAGCTATTATCCAAAACCACCTATCTCAAAATCTGATCACAATGACAACACTAGTAATTCAAAATTCCTAATAAATCAATAATTTAATTAAGTAATGAA
>JAULBZ010005469.1:0-13385 GCA_032360805.1 Neoturris breviconis | reverse complement strand
GAGTCGAGGAATTTGAGTCTCCCGATCGAGAAGCTTTGGTAGCGCTCGTAGTTGTTCGGAATCACGTCGATGCGCCCATTCTTCTTTCGAACGCCCTGCATAATCAAGTGCGAATCGTATCCACGCAAGTTGTGGAACAGCACCGGAAGCTTGTAGCGTTCCTTCTCGACTTTGTACTTTAAATTACAGTCTTGGTGTACGGCACCACGAAAGACTCCAGTGAAGTGACAATGGTCACGCGACGGTACACTGTTTTCACGATCAAGTGGTTTACCGCATATGAAACAGTCTGTGTCCATTGCAAACTTCGCCTCGGCAGCTTCGTCCCAGATAATTTCGACGTCATTCTCGATCAAGGGCATGATGTGCTTGTTCAAGTCATGCTGCAGCGACGCAAGAAAATTTTCAGCAGTGTCAACGCCAACGTGCAGTCGCGGTTCGAAATCGAGGCCTGGTACGCGAGATACGATCAAGTATTCATACGAGCAGGCGACGTGTTCTTCATACTTTACCGTACGTCGTCCGATCGGTGTGTCAATCGGCTTCAGAAGGCTTTCAAAGTCAGCGTATACGACGAAAGGTGCCTCTACTTGTTTCTTGATGGCCTCGAACTTGAGCGTTGGATTCTCGGGAAATGATGTCTTTTGTCCTCCGTGGATAAAACACTCCCGTTCATGCTCGTCGCGTCGACGCCTGGCGTCTTCCAATCGCGTACAACGTCCTTCGATGGCAACACCTTTGAAGCCGTGTAGGCAAAACCGACAATAGGCAAGCTCATGTCCATTTGCTGAATATTGACTACTAACCAGACGAGAAAAGTTCTTGATCCAGCAGTAGTGCTGAGTATCATCATTACCGATCAAGAGCAGGTCAACGTGACGCGGCTTGACCTCACGTGCAACACGAAGCGTGTAGGCAAAGCCAGACATATCTTCACCCTCATCACTCCTTTTACCCTCTTCCCAGCCGTACACGCTAACGCTAACGTCATTCTGCCGCTCGAAACGCGGAATATCCGTTATCTGCATCGGCATTGAAATGCCTTTCATGTCCCATTTACCCTCGTGTTCACGGTAGTGCGAGACGCGTTGTGGATCACGATCATTCGAGTCTCCGTAGATCCCCGCACTCATGCTCCAAATGAAGCACTTGTCGTCCTTGTTTTGGATGTTGACGACCGCGTGCTTCGCCTTGAGCTCGTCAGACGACGGAATGTACGTCGAGGCACGCAGTGGATCGTAGACGTACGTATGCAAGTCGAGGCGCAACAGTTTGTGCAGTATCCAGCCGCTACCCTGTACTTCGTATTTGTCAATTTTCTTTTGCAGATACTCGTGTATCTCATCGAGCGCCTTGTCAATGTCCGTAGCAGCGAAGATTTCGACGGGAAAACTGTTGAACACAGCTGGTGGCTCGGTCAGGAACGTTGGATCAGTCGATTGGTGGAAGACGGTATGCAGTGCAACGATTATCTTGAGTGCGCGTTTCTTCTCAAGTTCCCGCTCGATCGTTGCTTTCAACTCAGCAACACCATCTTTCAGAACGTCCAGGATTGTTTCGGACGTCTGTTCACGTTCATTGAGGTCCACCGAGTACTCGTCGACTACATGATCGAGTGCTTGCGCACGCCATCGGACGTCCGTTGTGCGCTGTCGCTTCGGCGCTCCCTCACCGACTTGGTTCACGGCAGGTCGTTTTCCGGTGGCGCGGAATTCACATGTCCGCTGGTGGTAGACAAAATTATCTTCACGCGTGAATGTCATCTTGCACGTCGTACATGTCCATTGTCCTGAGTGTGCCATGCGCACATGTCGTGACAAGTTTCGACGATTCTTGTAGAGGCGCGGACACATTGTACAGTTAAACTCCATGACTTGATGATGCCACACGTCAAACTGAAGTAAAAAAAAATGTATGATTAGGAACTTGATTGTAGAGCAGGTATTTAATTTGATAATTCAAAAGTTCAACCAGTTCAAGCAGTGAGTTTCGTCTGCGAACAGAACGAGACTGTGAACTGACCTTGCAATTGAATGGTGGTACCACTTCGCAGATCAATATGGAAAACAGTTTAGTTTTTCAGGGAGAGATCCACTCGGTTCCGCTTAATTTACGTTAGGACTCGCCCGAAAAAGCAGGTACAGTCCAGCTAGTAGTTATTAGAAATTATATCCCAATAACTGATATGAAATAAGTGTCAGCTTTCACTGAATTTAATCTATTCGTGTTATACATTGCTTGTGGTCCGGGTATGCGCATGCGCAATACATAAGTTGTACAAACTATTATTTTTTAATGCTTTCTTGACAAAAACATCACCTACATTGTTATGCATACTATTTCAAATGTAATTATTGTTAACCTCCCCACAGCATTTGTACACGTTTTCAAGTTTAGGCCACACTTTCTATTCATGTCATCGTGTTTGACAGCTTTTTGACACATGCCCGCGTCATTCATCACCATTCATTGTTACCCCACACCATTTTCCTACCCTTTCATAGAGTTTAAAACACATTGTTTATTCATATCATCATATTTGACTGCTGTTTGACACATCTACCACGTCATTCGTCACCACTCACTGTTACCCCACATAATTTTACACTCTTTCGGAGAGTTTAAGCCACACTTTATATTCAACTCATCACGTTTGACAGCTGTTTGACACATATACTGCGTCATCCGTCACCATCCATATTGTTACCTCTCACCATTTTACACAATTTCAGAGAGTTTAAACCACACTTTCTATTCATGTCATCGTGTTTGACAGCTGTTTGACACATGTAATGCGTCATCCATCACCATCCATTGTTACCCCCACACCATTTTACACAAATTAAGAGTGTTTAAACCACACTTTCTATTCATGTCATCGTGTTTGACAGCTTTTTGACACATGTCCCACATCATCCGTCAGCTTCCATTGTAACCCCACGCCATTTTACACAATTTCAGAGAATTTAAGCCACACTTTATATTTATGTCATCATGTTTGACAGATGTTTGACACATGTACTGCGTCATCCGTCACCATTCGTTGTTACCCCACACCATTTTACACAATCTTAAAAGTTTAAACCACACTTTCTATTCATCTCATCATGTTTGACAGCTTTTTGAAACATGTCCCACGTCATTCGTCACCATCTATTGTTACCCCAAACTTTTTCCAACCCTTTCAAAGATTTTAAACCACACTTTATATTCACGTCATCAAGTTTGACAGATGTTTGACACATTTCCTGCGTCATCCGTCACTATCCATTGTCACCCCACACCATTTTACACAATTTCAGAGAGTTAAAGCTACACTTTCTATTCGTGCCATCGTGTTTGGCAGCTTTTTGACACATGTCCCGCGTCACTCGTCACCATCCATTATTACCCCACACCATTTCCCATCATTGCAGAGAGTTTAAGCCACACTTTCTATTCACATCATCGTGTTTGACAGCTGTTTGACACATGTCCCATGTCATTCATACCCATCCACTGTTACCCCACACTATTTTACACCACTTCAGAGAGTTTAAACCACACTTTCTGTTTAGGTCATCATGTTGACAGCTGTTTGACACATGTCCTGCGTCATCCGTCACCACCCATTGTTACTGCACATCATTTTACACCATTTCAGAAAGTTTAAACCACACTATCTATTCACGTCATCATATTCGACAGCTGTTTGACACATGCCCTGCGTCATTTGTCACCATCCATTGTTACCCTTACACCATTTTACACCACTTCAGAGAGTTTAAACGACACTTTTTTCTCCATGCCATCATGTTTGACATCTGTCATGCGTCATTCGTCACCATCTATTGTTACCCCCACTATTTTACACCACTTCAGAGAATTTAAACCACACTTTCTATCCATGTCATCATGTTTGACAGATGTTTGACACATGTCCCGCGTCATCCGTCATCATTCATTGTTACCCAGCACCATTTTACATCTTTAAAATAGTTTAAACCTATTTAAAGAACATGCAATCTACTAAAATATGTAAACACTACTTTAAATATTATGTTTGTGATAGTGACGAATGTAATATGTATGCCACCCTACTACCGAATTATTATTTTTCATGTGAAAGTTGTCCGACACATATCTTGCCTCATCCGTAATCATCCATTGCTACCCCACACAATTTTACACCATTTCAGATAATTTAAACTCATTTGACAAACATTCAAACTACTAAAAATATGCAACAAAAAACTATTTTTAATTATTATTATCTCCGTGTTAGTGACAAACAAAATATGTACGCCATCTTCTTATGGAAATATATTTTTTCACTAAAGACTGTATCATATAAAATCTGAAAATAGTAAGCGTTAATATTCAATATCCCTTGCTACATTTAGTACATGTGATTAAAACTATTTTTGTATTTTCATGTTTAAATGACTGCTGTTAAATGTTATTCCAAGATACCATATTATTATTCATTACGATGCTCAATAAAAAATAATACAAAAACAACACAGGATCTTCCATTTTAAACTTATTCTGAGAAGAGAGTATATCCAACATTATTTTGTTTTTTTTACCTTCTAATACTTCTCTCAAACAACTCGAAATAACACCAATAAAAACTGAGATTATTTTTAGTCAACTTCGTAGTCTGTTTTTTTATTTCAATTAAATCAGTTTATGAGTTTGTTATGAGTTTAACAGCTCACTTTGAGTATTTTTATGTCACCCGTTAGGCTACCATGGTAACCTAACAGGTGTTCTGTACACAAACTGGTTCATACATAATTAATAAGATCAGACGTAATTTTGATGTATATAAAAATATTTTTAAAAAATAAATAAATTAAAAAAATGTACATGGAGAAGGTGGGCCTATGGTCCACCTTCTCCTCTTTATGTACAATTTTTTAATTTATATTATTATAATTTACGTCAAATAACTATTTTATGAGTTTTGTTTTTACGAGTTAAAAGCTCACTTTCAGCATTTTTATATTACCCGTTAGGCTACCATGGTAACCTAACGGGTGTTCTGTACACAAACTGGTTCATACATAATTAATAAGATCATACGTAAAATTTGATGTATAAAAAAATATATTTTAAAAGATAAATAAACTGAAAAATTGTACATGGTGAAGGTGGGCCATAGGCCCACCTTCTCCTCTTTATGTTCAATTTTTCAGTTTATTTATCTTTTAAAATATATTTTTTTATACATCAAATTTTACGTATGATCTTATTAATTATGTATGAACCAGTTTGTGTACAGAACACCCGTTAGGTTACCGTGGTAGCCTAACGGGTAATATAAAAATGCTGAAAGTGAGCTTTTAACTGACAAAAAACTTATAAAATAGTTATTTGACAAACAAGAGACTAAGAAAAATTGTACATAAAGAGGAGAAAGTGGGCCATAGGTCCACCTTCTCCATGTACAATTTTTTTAGTTTATTTATCTTTTAAAAATATATATTTTTTTTATACATCAAAACTTACGTTTGATCTTATTAATTATTTATGAACCAGTTTGTGTACAGAACACCTGTTAGGTTACCATGGTAGCCTAACGGGTAATATAAAAATGCTGAAAGTGAGCTTTTAACTGATAAAAAACTCATAAAATAGTTATTTGATAAACAAGAGACTAAGAAGTTGACGTAAAATGGATTAATGTTAGTTTTTTCTGTGAATTCGAGTTGTTTGAGAGAAGTATTAAAAGGTAAAAAATTAAATATATATACATATATATATATTGTTGGATTTACTTTCTTCTCCGAATAAGTTTAACATTAAAAAATGCTGTGTGTTTTTTTTTTGTAGTCTTTTTTATTGCGATTCGTAATGAATAATAATATGGTATCTTAACATTTAACAGCAATCATTTAAACATATACAAACAAAGGAGTTTGATCGGAATCACTAAACGTATCAAGGGATACTGAAGATTAATGTTTACTATTTTTCTATTTTAAGTAGGACAGTCTTTAGTGAAAAATAATATTTTCGTAAGAAGATGGCGTACATTTGATGTTTGTCACTAACAAAGTGAGAATATTTAAAGTAATGTTTGTATATTTTAGTAGTTTGCATGTTTGTCAATTGAATTTAAATTATATAAAATGGTGTGGAGTAGCATTGGATGGTGACGGATGGCGCAGGACACGTGTCAAACAGCTTTCAAATGAGTATATATATATATAAATATTCACATGAACATGTATAGCTGCCCCCGTTCCGAAGATGGGGTGGTCGGATTATGACACATTTGTTCTATTCTATGTATATAAAAAAATATATATAAAATATATATATTTGTTTATTTAAAATTATTTATATTTATATTTCAGTATGATGATGGCGTACATATTACGTTCGTCACTACCACAGACAAAATAATTTAAAAAGTCGTTTACATAATTTAGTAGTTTGTATTTTCTTCTTCAAATAGGTTTAAACTATCATAAAGGTGTAAAATTATGATAGGTAACACTGAGTGGTGACGTAGGACAGCTGCCAAACAACTGTCAAACTTGATGACTGGGATAGTGTAGTTTGAATTCTATGAAATGGTGAAAAAATAGTGTGGGGTAACAATAGATGGAGAATAATGATGCGTGACATGTAGCTGTCAAGCATAATGACACGAAAAGCAAATATGATTCAAACTCTCTGAAGTGGGGTAAAACGGTGTGAGGGTAGGATTGGATGGTGATGAATGACGTAGGACATGTGTCAAACAGCTCTCGAACATGATGACATGAAAATAAAGTGTGGTTTAAACTTTCCGAAATTGTGTAAAATGGTGTGCAGTAACAATGGGTGGTGACGGATGACACATGGTATGTGTCAAACAGCTCTCGAACATGATGACATGAAAATGAAGTGTGTTTTAAACTTTCTGAAATGGTGTAAAATGGTGTCAAGTAACAATGGGTGGTGACGGATGACACATGAACTGTGTCAAACAGCTGTCAAAAATGATGACATGAATAGAAAGTGTAGTTTAAACTCTCTGAAATGGAAAAAAAACTGGTGCAGGGTAACAAAGGATGGTCATGGATGACGTGGGACATGTGTCAAACAGCTGTCAAATATGATGACATGAATAGAAAGTGTAGCTTAAACTCTCTAAATTTGTTTAAAATGGTGTGGGGTAACAATGGATGGTGACGGATGACATGGGACATGTGTCAAACAGCTGTTAAACATGATGGCATGAATAGAAAGTGTAGTTTAAACTCTCTTAAATGGTAGAAAATGGTGTGGGGTAACAATGGATGATGACGGATGACGTGGAACATGTGTCAAACAGCTGTCAAACGTGATGACATGAATATAAAGTGTTGTTTAAACTCTTTGAAACTGTTTAAAAATGGTGTGGGGGTAACAATGGATGGTGACGGATGACGAAGGACATGTGTCAAACAGCTGTAAAACATCATGAAATGAATAGAAAGTGTAGCTTAAACTTTCCTAAATTGTTTAAAATGGTGTGGGATAACAATGGATGGTGACGGATGACGTGGGACATGTGTCAAACAGTTGTCAAACGTGGTGATTTAAATAGAAAGTGTGATTTAAACTCTCTGAAGTTGTGTAAAATGGTGTGTGGTAACAATAGATGGTGACGGATGACGAAGGACATGGCAAAAAGCTGTCAAACATGATGACATGAATAGAAAGTGTGGCTTAAACTCTCCGAAATCGTGTAAAATGGTGTGGGGTAACAGTAAATGGTGACGAATGACGCGGGAGATGGGCCAAACAGCTTTCAAACATGATGGTATGAATAGAAAGTCTAGCTTAAACTCTCTAAAATGGTGTAAAAACAGTGTGGGGTAACATTAATAATTTTGAAATAGAATGCATAACAAAGTAGTTGATGTTTTTCAATAAATCAATAAAATTAATAGTTAGCACAACTTAAATGCACTGCGCATGCGCATACCCAAACCACAAGCAATGTATAACATGAATAGCGTAAATTCAGTGAAAGCTGTGGTTTCTTTCATATTGATTATTGGAATATAATTTAGAATAATTATTAGCTGGACTAAACCTGCTTATTCAGGCGAGTCCTTACGTAAATAAATTGGAACCGAGTGGATCTCTCCCTGGAAAACTTAATTGTTTTCAATATTGATCTGTGAAGTGGTACCACCATTCAATTGCGAGGTCAGTTCACAGTCTCGTTCTGTTCGCAGACGAAACTTACTGCTTGAACTGGTTAAACTTTTGGATTATCAAAACAAATAACTGCTCTACGATTTTCAGTTTGACGTGATCAAGATGGCATTCGTCTGTGCAATGTGCCCGCGTACTTTCTCACAACACTGTAGTTTGCTTCGACATGTCCGCAACCAGCATGCCAACCTGTGGTCGTGCTCGACGTGCAAGTCGATCTTTACGCGCGAAGACAACTTCGCGTACCATCAGCGCACCTGCGAATTCCGCGCCACGGGGAAAAGACCTGCTGAGAACCAGGTTATTACTATTTTTGAGTGAAGCTAAAATTACACAATCGTTACCCATTTTTGTTATGTTATTTTTAGTTATTATTGCATGTAATTATCTCAAATAATGTAATAATTTTATGCAAGTATAAATATAAATGTATTTAATTAAAGTATCTTAAAAATATAAATCAAATAAAATGTCATTAATTTCCATAATAATATATATTTTTATTTTATTTCAGATCGGTGCCGGTCATGCAAAGAAATCAAAGCAAGCGAACGTCAATTGGCAAGATCAAGCGCTCGATCATGCGTTCGATGGGTACGTAGTCAACCTTGAGAATGAAGAGCAGACACCTGAGACGATTTTGGCTGTGCTCACGGAGAGCGTGTTTGGTCTGAGAGACACCATCGAAAAAGAACGCGAGGCTAAACGCGCGGTGAAGGTTGTTGTCGCGTTGAAGGCGTTGTTCCACCAGTCGACCGACCCGACGTTTCTGACGGAACCACCTGCCGTTTTCAACACCGCTCCAGTCGAAGTGCTCGCGTCGACGGACTTGGATGATGCACTTGCCGATATTCTCGCGAAACTCATGCAGAAGATCGATGGGTACGAGCAACGTGGGAGCGGCTGGGTGCTGCACGCGCTGTTGCGACTGTATTTTCATGCGTATGAATACGATCCGTTGCGCGGGAACAGTTACATCGCGCTGCAGAAAGAACTGGCTGACACGCACGCGCTCGTAAATATTAAAAATAAAGATGAGAAATGCTTCATTTGGGGCGTGGTTGCTGCAGTCTACGGCGATAAACATCAGCGCAACCCTCAACGTGTGTCACATTACCGTCAGCACGAAAATAAACTGAACATGAAAGGTATCCCGATGCCAATGCAGTTGAAGGATATTCCAAAGTTCGAGCGACAGAATGATATTTCCGTGAGCGTGTATACGTTTGAGAAGGCTAGGATCAACGAGGAGGGCGAGGAAGAGCCTGGTTTTGTGTACCCACTAAAAGTAGTGAAGGAGATGAAAGAGCATCACGTTGATTTGCTACTAATCAGTAACGATGAAGCGTCGCATTACGTGTGGATCAAGAACTTCTCGCGCTTGATTGGTGGACAATACACAGCAAATGGACATGAACACGCCTACTGTCGTTTTTGCTTGCATGGCTTCTCTGGAATGGCCATCGAAGGGCAGTGTACGCGGCTCGAAGATGCAACGCGTCGTCGCAATGCCCATGAGCGTGAGTGCTTCGTACATGGTGGTCAGCGTACTACATTCCCTAAAGATCCCGTTGTCAAGTTCACGGCTGTACATAAACAGGTGGAAGTGCCGTTTGCTGTCTACGCCGATTTCGAGAGCTTGTTGAAACCGATGGATGAGGCGGTCGGCGAAAAGACGACCAAGTACGAAGAGCATATTGCATGCTCGTACAAGTACCATATCGTGTCGCGAGTGCCAGGCATCGAGTTTGAGTCCCGTCTGCACGTGGGCGAGGACGCGGCCGAGCATTTCTTGAATTCACTGCAGCGTGACTTAAACATGCACGTTATGCCTGTCATCGAGCGCGAAGAGGAGATTATTTGGGATGACGCGGCTCAGATAGCATTTGAGGCTGCAACCGAATGTTTCATTTGCTGCAAACCGCTCGATCAAGCCAACCACATCATCTCGCGCGATCACTGTCATTTTACGGGACGGTTTCGAGGTGCCGTGCATCAAGAATGTAATTTTAAATACAAGATCGAAAAGGAACGCTACAAGTTGCCAGTGTTTTTACACAACCTGCGCGGTTACGACGCACATCTCATCATGCAGGCCGTGCGAAAACATCATGGTCGCATCGACGTCATCCCGAACAATTTTGAACGCTACGTGAGCTTCTCAATCGGCCGACTCAAGTTCCTCGATTCAGCGCAGTTCCTCGCCTGTCCGCTCGCCAAGCTTGCGCAGAATCTGCACGGTGAGGATTTAAAGCAAGTTGCGCGTGTCTTTTCAAACGATGACGAACGTGCTTTGATCACGCGAAAAGGCACATATCCGTATTCGTATATGGACACGATGGAGCGTTTCGATGAGACGCAGTTGCCATCTCAAGCACAGTTTTACGACGTGTTGAATGATGAGCCGCTGTCAGATACAGATTACGAGCATGCGCATAATGTGTGGAAGACGTTTCGCTGTCAGACGATGCGTGATTACCACAACCTTTATCTGGAAACGGACGTCCTATTGCTTGCGGATGTCTTTGAAAAGTTTCGAAGCGTTTCACTCGAGTCGTATGGTCTAGATCCGGCGCACTACTATAGTCTGCCGGGTCTTTCGTGGGATGCAGCGCTCAAGCACAGCGAGGTCGAGTTGGAACTCATCACAGACATCGACATGTACCAGATGGTGGAAAGCGGCATTCGCGGTGGTATTTCCATGATTTCGCATAGGTACGCAAAAGCGAATCATCCGTCACTCGAAGGCTACGATCCGAGCCAGCCGATCAGTTCGCTTGTGTACCTGGACGCGAATTCGCTCTATCCGTGGGGCATGTGCCAACCGCTTCCCATCGACGAGTTCGAGTTCGTCGCGACCGATATCGATGTGAGGAGCGTCGCGGACGATGCCGAGTACGGTTACATATTGAAAGTGGACTTGTCATGCCCAGTCGAGCTTCATCCGTTCTTCAACGACTATCCTCTGGCGCCGGAAAAGCTAAAGGTGGCACGCGACATGCTATCGCCGTTCCAGCAGGAACACTTCCCGTCGGGCGAAGGCGTCGAGAAACTTGTGCCCAACCTTTGCGACAAAAAGAATTACGTTCTTCACTACCGCAACCTGAAGCTCTACCTGGAGCTGGGTATGCGGCTCGATGCGATTCACCAAGTCATCAAGTTTCGACAAGCACCCTGGCTGCGGAGCTACATGATGAAGAATGTTGAGAAGCGTAAGGAGGCAGCGCGCGTCGGCGACAAAGCGGGCGTAGAAATTACGAAACTGAGCATGAATGCCGTATTTGGTAAAACTATGGAGAACGTGAGAAAGCGCGTGAACATTGAGCTTGTTACGGCACGAAAGATCGCCAAGAAGCGCTTCGCTAAGCCAAACTTTATGAATGCAAAACGCTTCCACGACGAACTTATCGCAATACAACTGACGAAACCCATGATTGAGCTGTCCCGTCCCATTCAAGTGGGTTTCTCCATCCTGGAAGTGGCGAAGCTCAAGATGGGCAAATTTCACTATAAAGATTGGCTACCACACTTTCCACGCTCCCGACTTCTGTTCACAGACACAGATTCGCTTACTTACCTCGTCGAACACGACGACATGTACGCTGAGATGGCAACGTTCCGAGATAAGTTTGACTTCTCCGAATACCCGCGCGACCATCCACTGTTCGATGAAACGAATCGCAAAGTCGTGGGAAAATTCAAAGACGAGCTGCATGGTTCGCGTATGACGCAGTTTGTCGGCCTTCGTCCCAAGCTGTACAGCTTTGAATACCTTGACAGCAGCGGTGTGATGAAGAACAAGAATACGGCGAAAGGTGTGAAGAAGGTTGTCAAGGACAACAAGCTACACTTTGCCGACTACGAGCGCTGCTTGCGCGACATGTGTATCGAGCCGGTGCAAATGAACTGTATCCGATCGGATCACCATCAGTTGTTTACATACAACGTGAACAAGATTGGTTTGTCTGCGTACGACGATAAACGCTACATTTGCGATGATGGTGTTTCCACGTTGGCACACGGACACGTAGCTACGCGATGATAACATTCCGCACAACTGTATATATATATATGTATATATTCTAGTTTTATTGTAACGAATATAATTTAAAACAAACCGGCAGCTTTTTTTTTTTACAATACCGTTGCGTTTTTTTATTTTTATTTTTTGCTTTTTGGTTTCACGTTGGGTCTAATGAGGGTCTATGAATTTCCATCCGTTCGATTGTTTTTGTCCGCTGCTAAAACCTGTACGCGCTTTTGACCACGCGTCACGTTACACTAGTCCTATCCACCAATACTAGGCATTCGGTAGCCATTTGCGCTGTTTCAGAGCGTTTCGGTAGCAGTTTATATGCATTTTAGCACGTTTGACAGCGTTTGATTTCTGACACATGCCCCGCGTCACGCCACATTGTTGCTGTCATAATCTACCACAACCTACCACACTTTAAAAGTATCTACCACACCTACCACACTTTGTGGTAGATTTGGGGGTACAGTATTTACCGTTTCTAACCGGATCTAATCGACTGCAACTCTTAACGCATTTCAATTCGCGCAGTTTTCGTTCACCCGCTTTTCACAAGTACGTCACCTTTAGCGCTAAACCAGAAGATGTAAACAAACGCTCACTTGTCGCATGCAGATCGTAAATATTTAATGAGGCGCCGCTGGAACTTGATGTACTCACTTGCCGCATGCAGATCGTGCATAATTGATGAGATCATCGCGCGTCTCACATCGAACAAAGGTCATGCATAATTAATGAGATCATCGAAAAATGAACAATAGGGGCTTAAAAATACAATTAATGAGATCATACATAATTAATGAGGTCATGCATATTTAATGAGAAAGTCATGCATAATTAATGAGGTCATATAGTTGACTGCACAATGGGTGTCAAAAGTGTGCCAGAATCGGCATTTCCCCCCTACTGTGACACTTTTGCCTTTTTGTCGAAAATTCAAAGTTGGTCCATTTTTGGCCAAAAACATCCTAAATTTGGCCACTTTTGACCAAAAATCACCTTTTCTTTTAAGTTTTGACCTAATATTGTCTGGAACCTTTTTGGTCCCCCACGTTAGTGGGAAGGACCTAAGAATTCACGTCTGTCCGTGCGTGCGTCCGTCCGTAATCATTTCCCTCCAAAACCGCGCTATTGATTTTTCTGTTTACTTGCATGAAGCAGTACATCCAAA
>JAULBZ010005468.1:0-13386 GCA_032360805.1 Neoturris breviconis | reverse complement strand
GTTGCTTAAAAAATTTAATGTTTTGCCTAGGGTTGCTTATAAACCGGTTGCTTATAAAAAAAAATACGTGTATGCGACATATTTCACGTGAAAGTCAAAATAAGATATTTTATTGGTAAACATTGACATCACACGGCTTGTTATGTCTATTTCTAACAATGGAATGTTTTCTTTTGGATTTTGAGTGAAATGTTTCGCCTATTGTAAATCCGCCTTAAATGTTATATTAAAACGTTAAACTATCACAGCAGTTCCACATTTACATTTACTTTTTCGTTTCAGAATCTTCATTTCTTTATGTCCCAAATCAATAGCATCAACGTGTGTCATTTCTAAATGAAAGGGTTCAACTTGTTGCAAACATCTTCCCAAACCATTTATACAAGTTCTTTCTTCGATAAGATGATTATATTTATTTGTTGGACCAGGTAAACATTCAACAAGCGCCATGTATCTTGGCTGGCTAGAAAGTTGAAAGTAAAACATTTTTAGTAACTGCCCAACCTCGTTCCCAGGGCTCCTTCTCTCTTGTCGTTTAAATCGGAATGAAAATCGTGTTTCGAAAAGGCAAGAAGCCCTGGGAACGAGGTTGGTAACTGCCGTATTTCTTTTATTAAACACTTTGGGCGTTTATTAATTTTCTTTATTGTGGACATTGAATAAGTTTTTGTTAACTGTTTAGTGAACATGGACCTCCTGTACAGCTCCATATAGGACAGTAAACAGGCCGTATACGAAACCGTTTAAGTTTAGTCATTGTATATGCATTCACACAGTAACAAAGTACTGTCCAGTGAGCCAAAATCTGTTCAAGGTCCACAGTAAAGATGCTAGAACGATGTCAAACAACGTTGTTCTAGCGTCTTTACTGTGGACTTTGAACAGGTTTTTGGCACGCTGGATAGTAGTATTTCCCTCTATGAATGCATATACAATGACCAAATTTAAATTTAAAAACAAGCCTTAAAATTGTCAGACACTAGGAATTGTTAGAAAGTGCACTCACACATTACTTCATTAAAGGTGCGCGTCACTAGAATTCCCATTAATACGCCCCTTGGAGTTTTGGCCATTTCTTATAAGAAGCAGTCCCTTTAAGAAACTTTATTGCAAAGGTTGCAGCGCAAAGACAATCGAATACGGTCCCGTATATACCCATATTGGGGGTGTATTGTTATATGTGGGCAATACACAGTTCATATAATGGTGGTTTTAAATTATACTTACAAGTTATCTGGAAATTTTACTTTGTAAGTACAGAAAGCACACAGTACTTTAATACCATTATACTTTGATCCGGTGTTGTAGCATTGTTTAGGAGTAACAGTGGAATGACTGAAAGACGAAAGAGAAATGTGTTTCAAAATTAATATCAGCGGAGAAGAGTCAACAATCTTTGAAGAAATTAATCAGATTCATAACACCCTCCATTTCCAAATTAATCCCAGTGAGCAAAAACTTGTTTAAAGTCCGCAGTACAGACGTCAGAGGACGTTGTTCTAGCGTCTTTACGGTGTACTTTGAATACGTTTTTGCTCACAGGGATATGTAATCCATTTGGTAACTTGATCAAAGTCTGCAATATAGACGCTGAAACAACGCTGAAAATTTTACTGCTGACTTTTCCGTTCTGAAAACTCCATATATGGACTGTTTGTTATCAGAAATGACAATGCATTTATGCAGACTCACCCAGGTCAACATTCGTTAGTCCAAAAGAAGACAATCCATTTGTTGAAACATCGTGTGATGTCAATTTCTTCCAATGAAATTTCTTCTTTTGGGTTACGCATTGAATTTTCCGCCTAATGGAAATCAAACTTTATTCCACGATACCAGACATAAATAAACATCGAGGCATGTATAGAAATGTGTATAATCTGGCGTGAAAGCCAAAATCGCTGAAACCCTTCTTAGCTTGCAGAGTAGTTTTATTAGACAAGATACCCGGCTTACGACCAGAAGTTTGTCTGTCGCAAAAAAAGATGTAGCTAATGTTTTCCTGTTCAAAATAACAAATGCGTTTTTTTCAAGAAGTGGGGAACGGTGAGAGAAGTATTTGAAAAAGATACCGAAGCAGTATTACTTGTTGGTGCAGCTAGTTCATTTAACAACATTAATCGATAAGCCCTACTTCATAATATCAATATAATCAAGTGTCACAAATTGTTACAACCGTCTTGCGTGATTATTTATCATAGGTGAGAAAAAATATCAACAAAAGAAGGTACAATGCAAGTCCATCCACTTGTTATGGCAGTTTACGCAATTGGATTAACACCACTCCTTAATATGATGATGGTTTATCAATGGACCTTACCCATAAATGGTTGCATATGCGGACAACTTAACTATTGTTAGAAAATTAGTGTGGTTACAGAAATGGTAGAATGCGCTGATTTACATTGGTCCCAAATTAGCTACAACCCACAACCTGGTTATTAGTGAAAGAATGTTTGATAAGAAAAGCTAAGAAGATATTTAAGGCTCCACACGTTTAGAAAGAATATCAAAAAATGAGCTGATGAAATCAAACTACTATCAGAGATCTCCCTAATTGAACCTCCAGCAGCTTGTACTTGCTACGTAAATGGCATTTAATACAAACTTACTTACTAATACCTGCATCCAGATGAAAAAGTCATTAGACATAATTTCATCTCCGTAATTAGTCATATTTGTACTGACAACGAAAGAGTTATATCCTCCCCGAAATAGCAACATTTGAAAATCGGAATTCTATCAAAATGACTCAAGTTACAGGGCCCGATTTACGAATACCACGTCTTACTCCGAGTTAATTAACTTTTCGTAACTCTGCAATTTTATTTCAATTAAAATTCCCGAGTTATTTAACTCGGGAATTTTAATTTACTTAAAGTTTCGAGTTAAAAAATTTAAAACTTCTGTTTGCATTACTAAAATTGTTGAAAATGCTGGAGAAATAAATATGATTTCAAATCTCAAATAGATTTCTTAAAATTGTTAGGTCAATTCTGGATCCGAAACTTTTTATTTGTTTTGGTTGAAACTTTGCACAGAACCTAGCCTCAGGTCCAAATCATAGGGGCCAATTAAAGACTTAAAAACCTGACTTCTTTTGTTTTGGCTGAAGATATGTATCTGACTTAGCCTGAGAATGATTTTGAATGTGAGGGTGATTTTTTTAAATTCAGTTTTGATCCTGAAACTTAACTCCTTTTGTTGTTTTGGCTGAAGATGAATCTGACTTAGCTTCGTGATCCCGGTATAATTTCACAAATAAGGCAAAAGTCAACCTCCCGAGAGCTACCATTCCTTTTTCTGATCAAGTTGACCTATTGCAAGTGTAACTATACAAACTGAACATATGAGGAGTCAAAAGCAAAATGTCAGCTAAAACAAAAAGAGCTAAGTTTTGGAACCAAAAGTGGCTCAAAAATCATAAATTTTAGAACTGGATTTTAAAAAATCACATCGTTTTTAATAATTTTGATAACTTGATTGTAAGCCTCGTTTGTTTCATAAATATCAAATATTCGTAGAAGTTTTAAGATAACTCGGAAATTGTATTTCAATTTAAATTCCCGAGTTACTTAACTCGGAAATTATATTTATGTTTAAATTAGCTAGCTAACTCGGGATATGACGTCATATTTGTAACTCGGGCTCCATAACTCGGGTTTTTAACTCGGGAGTTCCAAACCTCAAATTTGACGAAGCAAATACCTCATTTAGACGTGAATACAGAAAAAACAGAATCTGTGTTAAAAAAAGACTGAACAAAGAGACATGACGAAAAACTTGAATCAGTGAGATAGTTAACTAATGGATGATAGACAGAACTAACTATTAAGAAACTGGATAATACAATTGGCTTACCACTTTACATTCGAGAGAATAGAACCTGAACAAAGAGCAATTTTGGGACGTTTACACATTAGATTTAACATTCCCAAGATTACCTGTCAAATACGCGTGATACAAAGTTCGACGTATAACACGCATTATCCTGCAAAAAAGGTGATTTTGTAAGAAAGCGCCACAACGAGTTAAGAGATATTATAGCATCTCTTTTAACTGAAACTTGCATAGGCGTTAAAAAAGAACCGTCATTATTCTTTTCAAAAAAGAATGATTCCAAGAGAAAACAGCGACGATTTTGACGGCAGTGCTCTAGGGTTTGTCGAAGTATCTATAAAAGAGTTTCTGATATTGGCAACGACATTGTACTCGATCAACAATATTAAAAAAATATATATATTTTTCAACCTTCATCAGCAACATCCAGTCAGGATCTATTTTTAAGAAAGAGCGTGAGTTTTTGTCACGAGTGTGGCGTTTTATGCAGTGAACGGTTGCATCTGGAATAAAAAATCTATCAGCTCAAAACAAAAGGTACTCTAGGGTTTTGGATTCCTGGACAGAGGGTATTTTGCGACGTGAGGGTCTTTTACCACAATACCCAGTGGTGCAAACTTCTCGCATGTTAGAAGTAAAAAACGAAAATTTCGCACTATTTGTATTTTTAGTTAAGGTATTGGAAGAGTAATGGAAGTTTTACGCGAGATTAACCCAATTAATACCTTAGGGGTAAAAATGTTCGAGGGTATAAATGTTCGTGAATTTTTGGCGATTTCGCGAAATTAAATACGCAAAAAATCTTAAAACTGCTCATTTGCGAAAATAAATAACCGCGAAAAATTCTGAAATTGCTCATTCGCAAAAATAAATACCCGCGAAAAAAAACCGATTTTCAAACCGATTTGAAACTTTTTTTATACGTGTAATAAATATTTTCAATCAATCTAACGCGATTGGCTCTTCCTTGTCATTAGTTCGCAGGTTTTTCGTGAAAGACATGGTCCGAATGTCTTTACATTTGACAATAGCTTTAGATTTTTCGCATTTCAAATGGAAGAAATAGAATGATTGGTGTAGTTTTAGTTATCGTATTTTCGTGAATACAAAAGTTTTCCAGTTTAAAAATCTGTTTTCAAAAACATTGCCATTCGCAAAATTAAATAGCCACTGAAAATCATCAAAATGCTTAAATAAATACCCACGCAATGCATTTTTTTCACTTGCAAAAATAAATACCCGCGAAGATTTCTACCCAGAAGGTAGCTGAAGAGAATATCAACATCAATGGAAACTAACTTCATTTAAATCAGATTTCCACTAGGCGAATTCTTTTGCACGGATACTAAATGAAGCCACTACATTGGTTGAAAGCGACGTCGGCTAACGGGTGACATCGCTTTCAACCTATGTAATGGTTTCATTTAAAATTCGTGCGAACGAATTTTCCTAGTGGAAATCCACCTTTATACTCTGTTATACTTATGCAATTCTAGATCCTTAAAATGTGTATAAATGTGTATAAAATGTGTCAACGCTAAACTTATAGATCTCGAAAATCCAAAGAAGACATTCCATTGGTGTGTGTGTCATTTTCTACCAATTGAGTATTTTCTTTCGGCTTTGAAAGATTTTCGTGGAAATCAAACTGTACGCTTTGTTTAACTTTCCATTGTTGATTAGTTTTTCTATTAACCATGCATATTGCAAAGTTTAAATTGTAAGTGGCGAGTATAAAGACTATTAAACAATCGTCTCTTACAGGCATTCTGGATAGTGACTCAATGAGTGAAATGCGCACGATATGTGAAAGACTAACAACACTGAATTCTTCATAATGTGTAATTAGACCTGTAAAACACTATAAATATACTCGAATATTGATGGGGAGTTTTGCTTGTATTTTCTTTATAAATAAACTATCCTTCGTCATTTTTTTAACATACATAAACTATTCACAAGTATAATTGATTTATAGTAATTATATATATGTTACAGCAATTACCAGTAATTATAAATAAATGATTGCTCAATTACACTCATGAGCCAACCTTACAAGAGTAAACACAAACAAATAAACATTGCTATATTATGACAACGTATCAATACAATTAAATAATTAAATGTTACACTAGTGGTGGGCACCCAACATTCAATCTACCTCGAAAACACGCCTGTATGTCAAAACAACTACATCGAAAAAACACGCCTGCATTTCAAAACAACGTATATCTAAGGTTGATTTTTACTAGACGAAAAAATCACTGTGAAAACCAAAAAAGACTTATTTTGTCTATCACAGTGAATTTTTGGCCAAGTATAAAATAATTATTGGACGCTGCATGACGGCAGTGACCGCATAGTTAATCAAGCGTGTTTACGTCGTAACGAATGTTTGTCCACTGAGAATGTAACGTTCCAGCGTATTTACGTCGTAACGATTGTTTGTCCACTGAAAATGTAACGTTCTTTGACAGTCATCTCCACTGAACTGAAAGAAATTTGCACTAGAATATAGAGTATTTGTTGACACTCAGAAATAATACTACCTGCCTCCATAAATGAAGTTCTTCCTCTTCACTAAGATCAATCACTGTATTATCCACAGCCTTTCCATCTAACATGTTGCAGAACAATACCATCGCACAGAGCATAAAAAGAGATTTATTAGACATATCTTATTTGCGATGTGTGACTTCCAAACGTGATAAACATATTATGAGAAGATCGAATGAGAGTTGAGGTTATATTTCAACAGTGTGAATCGACCGTGGTCCCGTATAACTCCATATAAGGAATTTATCGTACCAAATATAGCAATTTGTAGTATATATATGGATGGAGATGGGACCGTATTTCGCATTCTTTCACGCTGTTGTTGTTTGTTGATATAGGTTACAAAGGGTATTCTATAAAAATTAAAAAATTATTAAAAAGATTAGTGTTTCTTAGCACCATATACCCAGTGTACAAAAACCTGTTCAAATTCCACAGTAAAGGTGCTAGATTGTTGAATTACGTTGTTCTAGCGTCTTTACTGCGAACTTTGAGCAATTGTTTGCCCACTGGGTAGCCGGATATAAAAAGCTTATCCCCATTCTCTTCTTTCGCTTTTACCAAAATATAAAAGTTCGTCTCCATTATCTTCTTTCACTCTCGACAAAATTGGTTCGTTACATTCCAGGAGTGTAGTAGTCACTGTTTCGACATCTAAAGATTTAATCCTTTTCTAAATATTTTTCAAATATGATATCAAAGTAATGTTCTTTAGTTGTTTCTTGACAATATCCGTATAGATAAATATCTTGATAATACTCGTCTCTCAAAGCCGATATGAATCTGAAATCCAAGCCTGGATATAACTGCCGGACATTGTCTGTCTATGAGTGTTTTAATATTATTTTCAGCTGCAAAACTGACTCAAAAAAATACTTCTCTACTGGCCATGTCTGGCAGTTATGTCCGGGCTTTAAATCATAAACTCAAACACAGTGTGAAAGACTACTGAACACGGATCAGTAAAACTCTCTACCGGATACGGAGTAGTCTTTCATGCTGTGAAAACATGATGCGTCTTTAGAAACTAAGTACAATACATCAATGGCACATTTCTATGCATACATCTTTATGTCCAATGATACCTCGATTTTGATTAAATGCATTCATTTGATTGGCAGAATATAAAGAGAATGTTGATTACTATTTCTGCAGGTCGCAAAATGATACCATTCAATAAATTAATGGATACGAAAAGGCGACAATATCAACGATATTAACAAATCTTAGGGGAGAAAGTGAGATGAAGGAATAATATCCCTGTATGCAAAAACTTGTTCAAAGTCCGCAGTAAAGACGTTAGAACTATATCAACTGCTGACTTTGAACAAGTATTTTCAAATTGGGAAGGATATAAGAAGGTTGGTGTAGAAGTGTAAAATTAGTAACACCGATAAAGAAACAATAGAAAGCTTTATTGCTTTTCACAAGTGATGCAAATATATTTTGCTTTTAACAAGTGATATAGTTAGTGAAAAAAATTAAGTAAGTGTTTATTTATTTCATTGTTTGCTAAGATGCAGAGATCGGTGAGAGAAAAATGTAATTTTTAAATTTATTTTAATACGAGTGTGTTTTTAACACAACGCGGGTGTAAATTTCATGAAGATAAAGAATCCAATGGGCACGTGACGTTTTCTTAACGTAAATACTTTGTCAAAAAACATTACTTTCACTAGTTGCAAAACCAGCCCATTATCTCTCAATATGGAATATAGTTTGAACTCACATCTCATTCCTGTTTCTGCTGTATAACTTTATATATAGCACAATAAGATAGAGGGATTAGAGTTTGTTTATTTGATAATAACGATTATATGGGTATTTACACTCAAGTAAAGTAAAACGTTCCAATTTTTACATTAATGTAGTGAACAAAGATAGTACACCATTGACAAAGATGGTGGCTAAGAAAAAAGAAGCTTTATCTGTATTTCTATGCATTTAGTATATATAAAGACTAAAACGTCATAATTTTCCTGAAGATATTGAGGGAATCTTTCTAGAATACACATAATATCTTTAGGACCAAAAATGTGAACTAATGACAAGTAAATGATTCAAATTCACAACTGTTGTTCACAGGCGTCTGTGTTTATTCTGAACAGGCAATATGCTAAGCATTTATATAACATATGCACTGAACAAATCTGACCGAGGAAGTATATAACAGGACGTCTACAAGAGAACTCTAAGCTTTCGTAAATGACACGAGCTGAAAAAACAACAACAAAAAAATAGATAATAAAGCTACAACCGATCGCATAAATTATGAGACATTTTATGAATTTCGACAAGCAATACAAGCCACAAGTAAAACGTAAATACGCAAAATGACCAGGCTCTTGGAACATATTCGATTTTTTGTGTCTTTAGGTTTGCTACCAAAAATTTAAGGCTTTTTATCCAATTGGAAATTCTGAATCTTTGCTCGAATTTTGCCTTGTCTCAAAAATTTATGTGATTGCTTGTAGTTGCACAGATCTAGCAAATGGAGAGCAAACAGAGAAAGCCAGTTGCTTTTAGGTTACATAAGCCTCATAAAGAAATTTCAAAATCTACAATATCTATATAGCTACGGATTGTTTCTTTGCTGAAGGCGGCAGATATTGACATTTCTATCTGTTCGTTAGTATGGTGGGGTACCCCCGGAAATTTGTTAATTCATTGGAAGGTATTAGAATATTCAGGGGTCAAAAAGTCGCAAAAGTATGATGCAGATTTTTAAAATATGTAAGAAAATAACCTCCTGAATAATAGTTTTTGTTATGTTACTTTCACAGCAAAATATAAAATTCCAGAGGGTCCACACGGACCGGATGCCTTTTTTTATAATTAGAATACAATGCCTCGGTGTAAATTTTGTGAATTTGTGTTACCGAGTAACTACTGCTAAATCTAGGTATCATGAATGTTGATTGATCAGTACAGTGAATCAGTATAAGCAAACAATGCATTAGGCAGTATAATACGTAATAGTGATACCATAAAGTGCGTGGCGGCCGGATTGGATCATGTTTCTTCTTCTTTTTTTTCAGCCGAGTCCAAAAAGAGCGTGGTCACTTCTTTTTTTTCTTTTGTTTTTTTCTTGCCTGATACGTAGTTGGCCTAAATTTGGGGGCATTTTGGAGGAATCTTTTTATCTTAGAAATGATAGGAAGGGAGAGAAATTAGACACCAAATTTACGGCTAATACTACATTCTTGTCTAAAAGAAAAAAAGTAAATACTGCCATCAGTACTTTTTTGGTGATATCAGTTAGCTAGTTCTTATTTCTAAAAATTCCAAGTGCTATTAGCGTTATGGTCTTTGCTTGGTGGAGGTGGAGTTAATATATCACACACTTTGAAATTTTCTAAAAATTTGTAAAATAGAATTTTCATTAGAATTATGTAAGAAAAAGAATTCCATTGTTGTTTTGTTGTTTTTGTTTCTCGCAATTTTATCCTTTTCCGTTAGTTCTGCACGGCAGGTGAAAGCGAGAGGTGAAAGAGAAAGTGGAAAGGAACATAATGATCTTTATAAAAGAAATCTGTGGGATATGCGAGGAATTCCATTGTTGTTTTGTTGTTTTTGTTTCTCGCAATTTTATTCTTTTCCGTTAGTTCTGTAGGCGGGTACGGCAGGGGAAAGCGAGAGGTGAAAGAGAAAGTGGAAAGGAACATAATGATCTTATAAAATAAATCTGTGGGATATGCGAGGAATTCCATTGTTGTTTTGTTGTTTTGTTTCTCGCACTTTTATTCTTTTCCGTTAGTTCTGTAGGCGGGCACGGCAGGTGAAAGCGAGAGGTGAAAGAGAAAGTGGAAAGGTACATAATGATCTTTATAAAAGAAATCTGTGGGATATGCGAGGAGGAATTCCATTGTTGTTTTGTTGTTTTTGTTTCTCGCACTTTTATTCTTCTTTTCCGTTAGTTCTGTAGGCGGGCACGGCAGGTGAAAGCGAGAGGTGAAAGAGAAAGTGGAAAGGAACATAATGATCTTTAGAAGAGAGTATGACTACAAATCTATAATTTGTTTAACAAAGCAATCCATAAGAAAGTCACGCAATATCGTATTGTTCTATGTTTCGGTTTATGTTGTTGTAATGTTTACTTTACGAATTGCCCTCTTACTAACGATAATTTAGCATTTTTCTCTTGTTTTTGACACACAAGCGAAGTAATATAAAGATGGATTTTATAAATTAAGGAATTGGTTATGACAAATATCCGCTAGTGGTTGTTTCCAAGTATTTCTTTGTCTGGTAATAACAGATGTTTATTTCCATGGTAACTACAATCGTGGTCATATATATTTGGTAAAAAGGGAAATTCGTGCAAAAATTTGGAATTTCAACTTTGACAAACAGCCTTAAATTTTTACTAGCAAGGTGATCGGAACGAAAGTTCGAATTTGTTTCAAGAGCCTGGGTACTAATTAAGAGAATTTGTCGAATTTGTAAAAAGACCTAAGATCCTAAGCCCTAAGACTTAAGTCTACTCGATAAATCTCTGAGATAAACCTCAAGGGACTTCTCATGGTTATTTTCCGCACTTATGTTTTACTTGTGGTTTATATTACCCTTTAAAATTTAAAAGTTTTCCCATTATTTATGACCTTGATTGTACTTCGGCAAGATTTGCCTTTCTTGCTACTTCACGTGATTGCATATTTTTGTAGTGTACTTTGGCTACTTTTGAAGTATGTTTTTGATCCTCAGATCAGGGCATTCTGATTGTCAAGATTGAGCCTAAAAGCACTCTCTGTTTCACATATCTGGCAAAATCTAGTTAAGTGAATATTTTTTCCATTATCCTGGAACACAATGCGACCAAACATATTGCTCAGTCTAGACAAATCGATTGCCGATCCTACTGATTAACAAATATTCGTATGTTGGATTTAACCTGGATCTAACATGGTTTATATAACCGATTATTCATCATGCTCTCAATTTTTTCATATCTAAGGGTTTTCGTGTTTTCGTTACGCACTGTATTTGAACTTTGTACCCAGTAATTGTCCTCTTCTGCCAATCTGAATTTCGAAATTTATTGTTAACTATTTGTACGCGTTTCTATGCACTAACTTTCTCTTGACGTCATTAATACTCCACGTAGTTAAGGAGTTTTAGAAAGGTTTAGAGAGAGTATAAATAGCTGGAAATATTGCTACAAGTAACACAATCAACTAGAATCATTAAGATTTCAGACATCTATGATAATAAATAAAAAACATAGAATCTAATATTTTTTGGTTAGTTATGACGTCATACCACGTGGGGGCAATATTTGGTCCAAAAATGAGGTAAAATGGCCGGGGCTGAGATCTGGAACTTCCTTAACCATGAGTATAACCTCAGAATGATAGTACTGCAAGTACTGTATTTGAAACAAAGCTCGCCCTGGTCTTACCTATATCCAGTATTGCAGAATCAGCATTTTTGTGTTTATTTTGATGACGTCATAAGAAAAAAAATGGTGATTGTGCAGATTTGAGAATATCATATTACCATGGTTAAAGAAGTTCCAAGTCTGAGCCCCAGCCGTTTTACTACATGTTTGGTCTAAATATTGTCCCCAAGTGATATGACGTCATAATTGACCAAAATAAATTAGACTTAACGATACGAGTTACTTGCGTTATTTATATGACTATTTCCAGCTATTTATATGTTTTTTACTAATTATTAAACCCTCCTTAACTACATGGAGTATCATTTGCAATATTAATTATACCGAAGAACGCGAGATTAAATAATTTATCAACATACAATAAAGGTTTGGTAGGCTCGTAGTTGTCAAAAATCTGTTCAAAGTCCGCAGTAAAGACGCTAGAACAACGTTGAAAACATTGGGTGTTGGTTTTACCTTTGAAAAAATTTTATTACTAAAATTCTTACGTGTAGGAAATCCTGGCCATAAAACTTTTCAAATTCTTAGCTTGTTCTGAAAAGCTAAGACAGGATGAAGGATGGATTTTTGTGTGTTGTTTAACTATACACTCTTCTCTGCAGAGGCTTAATTTTCTAAGAGCGGAGATGAGCGTTTACTATATGTGTTTACACGAGGCAAGGGAAAGGTTTAGTATATAAACTATTGCTCATTGTACAGTAAAATTTGACAGTTTATTCTTCTTCATTGTTGGTGATGAGCATCTTGTACCAAAAATCTCTACACACTACGACAAAATTTGGAAATTGTTTATTTGCCAGGCCAAATTAAACATTTGTCCAAGGGTAAGTTATTTCGATCGGGTTACTATAAAATCAAGAGAAACAAGAACTCAAAATCGAACCTCACTATTTTAAAATACCAAATTCTCTCAGCATATCTTGCTTAATTTTCTCTTATTTCACTCTCCTGTTCCACAGAGGCTGGACGCGCGAAAGGCGGGTAAATGTGGCGAGGAAGGCGGAAAACGCCGAACAGAGGCAACTTTAGAAAGCATTCAAGCACGGAGATAACGATAATACGCTTATTCTTACCCCATGCTTATTTGATGCTGCAGGGTAAGCTTTAAATTTATTCAGATCACATTGATGATGACTACATTTGAATATACGACTACTGTAATGTGTCCAATTTAACAAAACAATTGACACGTTAATCAACTAATTAATTGCCCCTGCAACATATTGGCGAGATAAAATTTATTTCCTACCCTTACTGATTATAGATTATAGCAAAAAGGCAACCTCGATCCCAGAGCTTTTTCTCTGTCTTGAAACAAAGCGACCAAGAATACATTCTACATTGACCTGAAAGTCATTTTACAACAAAATGTTGCTTCTCATTAAATGGTCATCAACAACAGTTCGCTTTATCGAAAGTATTTTGAACTTATTTAATTAAACCATAAACGCAGGAGATAGATTAAAGGAGCACTCTCCCGGTGGTCGATTTAAATGTCACTCATTTTAATCAGTTTGTTGTCATAGAACGAAAAGGGAAATTTTGCCACTTGGAAATGCTTTCAAATCCACGTAAACAGTCACACCTGTTTC
>JAULBZ010005467.1:0-13386 GCA_032360805.1 Neoturris breviconis | reverse complement strand
CAAGACATATAATTTTTATTTTTGATCAGAATGAATTGTTTGCACCATCATAGCAATAACATACAGGACACACTACTCCTTTCATATTAAAGTATTGGCATACATCCAAGAAAGTTTTATGTACTCTTATTTATTTGACCTGTAACTTTTATTTGTATATACCTATTCTATGGAGGTTTGAGTTATTGGTTACTTCAAATAAATCAAATAAGAGTATATACATTAACGTCAATAAAAATGTTCACATGGATAATCTTTCCGATTTTTTTTATTATTAATTCTGTCCGAAACTTAAGTTAAATCTGAAAAACCTACATTTAGGATTTACATATATCAAGCAATTCTTTAATTTTTAAGAAAGTAAATAAAAACAGGAAATTAAATTTTGTATCAATGTACTTATTGCAGGAAGAAACTTTTGTTGTAGAAAGCATAAGATTATTGCAATTGTGAAACTAACTTTACCGTTTAGTCCATGTTATTACATTTTATGGGAGTTCGGGGTTGTAAATGTTTTACCATATTTGCTTGCTTTAACAGACTTTTGTGAATCTGACTTTCAACAAAAATAATATGCGGGCGATTTCGGATAGTTTTTTACTAAAAATTGCACAAATTACAAAAAACTTGTAGCAATTTTGAAATTTTGTCTGAAAATTAATGTCCGAAATGTTTTGGTCCAAACTTAATTGTCCCGAAAATTTGGTAATTAATTGTAAGAAATTTTTTTTTGGGCAGGAATAAACTTTCATCCGAAATCGAAAATAAAGAACATTGGATGTGCTGGTTACTTCAGTCTCATTTGTTTATTTATCCTATGTATAACCTCAATAAAGTTGTATTTTATGTTAACAGTATATATGTCAGTTTTAGTGTGATACACTGCCTATTCCTATATTGGTGGTTGTATTCTAGAAACTGGTCCAAATTGGAATGTGTCCAAAACTGTTCATACCGTACTGGGCTTTAATAATTACATTTTTCAATTGCAGGGTTGACATTAATTTTAAATTTTGATTTATTTTATATATATACACATACCCAGTTACAGCAACGCACTAAATCTCTCAATGTTACATTCACCCAGAAAGGTGGGATTTTTCAAGCCGATTCGGCTTCTTGTTGTAGAATACTTAAAATAATAAATAATCACAGGGATTTTTGATAACCTGAATATGCGTTTTGAAAACCACCCCATCCATAATTTTTAAAAGCCCTCTTCTATCTTATACTAAGTACCAAGCTATTATTCATGTTTCACTCAGTACCAGGCTAATATTCATTTTTCACTCAGTACCAGGCTAATATTCATGTTTCACTCAGTACCAGGCTAATGTATTTAGTGTGTTCACTATAAAACATAGGTTATTAGGATGGAGATTATTTCTAATAAATCTACTTCTGCTTAGTATAGAAATTGATGTTGAGGATATTAGCAAATGGATGGTTTCATTTTCTCCTTGTAGAAGTAAGAGGATGGATGTTATGTGCTGTCTGATTTGTTTATCCTGTTACCATGGTTTCGCTAAACAAAATGTTTATGAACAGCTTTTAAGCCAACTGTGATATTTTGACCAGAGTCACAGTTGGACTTCGAAATCATTTTGAAAAATAATTTTTTTATGAGATTTTGACAATGAATCTTTTTTGACAGACATTTTGCATGATAAGTGATATTTTGTATAAGAAATAATTTCAAAATTGTAAGTCTTCATTTTGATTTTGGGAAGCTTCCTTCTTCAATTTTGAAATAAATATTAATGTGTATTCACTTTAGGGCCATTTAATTATCATCACGAATATAAATATACATAACATTATTAATAAGGAGTAGTTTTTTAATAAAAGCTCCCCCTTCCTCCTCCATACTTTTAATGAAACCATGCTGTAGCGTTGAAACTTTCCAGAAAGTTAGGTAATATCTAGAGCTGTAAATTTGACGGGGAAAAATCACAAAAAGCTAATATTTATACGTTATTTTTTCCTCTGTAGGTTGGGTAACCTTATGTGCAATATCTATACACAATCTAGAAGAAATATCTAGACACAACTTCAAAGAAATATTCTATATTTTTTACCGATTTCTAAAACAACAATGTATATATATGTACGTACAGCATACGCAAATTAAATGATGTGACTCTAATGTGACTCTAATGTGAGTCTAATTTGGTGTTGATTTGGTTCTCTTGATTCCAAAAAGCTGCAAAGAAACACATTTTTTAATGGTGAGTAAAATACAGTATGTCAATTTTGATTTTAAAATGTAACATATATATAACAACAGAGCATGTTGGACCAAACCTATACATATTTGTGTACATAGTTAGAATATATATATTTAGAGCAACTATAGTTATATACTATATATAGATTAGAAGTATATATATATATATATACAGTATACACAGTAGCAGCATTCATCTGTAATCCTGAATAGAGTTATAAAACTTTAATAAAACTATCGTAAAACTAATGTATATATTACAGTATCGCAGTGTTTGAAATAAGAGCAAATAACCACTGTGCCTGAGTGAATCCTGAGCATACATTCAGGCTATAAAGCCTGGATATATTCTCAAAAATCTCTCCTCCCTGTGATTATACATTCTTACTTCGGATGCTGGTTATAAAATACTTTTGGAATCAATATACAGATATATATACCATTTTTTACGGTATTTATTTTCGTGAATGAGCAATTCCATGATTTTTCGCAGGTACAATTTAATTTCGCAAAATCGCCTAAAACTCGTGAAAATTTCTACCCCTAAGTCATAAAGTATATAATACTACTCCTACAAAAGTCACGAGACGAAAAGCAGATTTTTATCAAAATTATTGTACCCTTCTAACTAACCTGTGAAGGAGTTTTCAAGCTGAAAACCATACTAAAGTGAGGTCCAGCAGTTATATTCAGGCTTCTATCTCACCAATTATGCTCAGATGGTTTCACACAAAGTATGATATATAATAAAGAACATTTTGTTATGGGTTTCTATGTTCATCTCCATGATATCTGTAGTATAACGATATAAAACATTTTCGTATACGTTCAACATTCACTTGATAGTTGATTTTTAATCGTTTTGATGTATTTTAATTGTTTGAGTATAGCATCATAGTGGTCTCGACCTTTTTTGCTTGTAGGTAAGTTCCTTATGTATTTCGTCATTTCTGAGGTTTAACTTCACTTCTAACTGAGCAATGATATCACGGTATGCTTTTGCCTCTTTTGAAGTAGTTTTCTTTAAATTTTTTCTGGCTTTGTCAAAATCAAAAACAATTTTCTCAGCACCAAATATTTTGATTAGAATGTTTGATGATTTTGACAGTTATTGTACCTTGCTAGCTTCATCATTCTCAACTTCTCTAGGTCTTATACAGACAATGAGATTTTATTTAACTTTTGATTGGATTGGAGTCGAAGATAAGCACATATGAGGAAGATCATCATTAATAAAACTATTTTCTTCTTTAATATTTATTGATGAATTTTCTTTTTTTTGCAACTTCTAATTGGAGTTGATGCCATGGATTGCTTATTTTCATATACTTTGTTAAGACTGTCATCTGGTGAATCTGTAATTTTTTTAATCGTGTTAGCATGAATTTTACTTAGGTCAAGCATATCTGGTATATGTACAGAAAAATCTATAGTAACAGGTGTATTTGAAATCAACAGAGTAGACATATCAGATTGTTCGAGTTGGTCTGTTTTGCTACTTTTATCTATTGATGAAATATTTTTTGCCATTGAAATTTTGACTTTTTGAAAATGATGTAATGTTTCCAGAATGACAACTTCATAGGTGGTGCCTGTGATATCATGCTTTAATTTTGTGTGCTGGAATAAGTTCATTTTTGTTTTGAAGACAAATATCCCAACATTTTTTTATATGATCAATTTCATCTTTAACTGTCGTTGATCGATAGTGATGAAGAGAATGATTACTATTAGCTGGTTCTTGTTTATCTTTAAATTCCACCCCATTTTCTGTTTCCACCCATCAAACATTTTTCTCCAAAAGGTAGTCAGCTTGACGTTCAAGAAGACACTGGTATTCGAAAGGGTATTCTTTGATCCATTCAAATGAAATTATATTATTATTTAATTTTGGAGTTATGATTTTGTATAATTTATGCAAGTCAGATTCTTTATTATTTATTACAGTGTCATTTACTGTTAATAGTTTTCTTGCTTGGTGTCTTATAATAGCATTACTAATTACATTGTATGGATGATGATTAGATGCAACATTTGTGTCTTTTTTAATGAAACTGAAAGTTGCCTCTTCTTTTTCAGTGTTAGACGTTCGACCTGAAACAATGCGGTATTGTTCTGGAGCATGTTTGATTAGGGAATGATAATAAACTCCGAATAGTTTGCGGGTTGTCATCGATTTTATTATATTTTTAAAGAATGTTTTGATAAGCATAGCATGGATAAAGGTAATGTTAATAAGACGTAAAACTGTGGTTACGGTTCTTCTATTATCTGGAAGGTAAAGAATTTCTTGAATTTCGGCTAAAGACTGAAGAATGTCTAAAGCATATTTATATTTTATTGACTCACTGTCAGATTTTCTTTTTATGTGTGCATTTTTATTTTCGATAAATCAATTAGTAACTATTAGAAGACTTTCTCGATAATTAGATGAATTTTTGGCATCTTTTCCATTAAATGAGCTATTAATAATGCTTTCAAAGGTTGGTTTAAAAGATTTTTCCATATGGCGGGGTAGTTCACTATAAATATTTTTGATGTGGTTTGTGACATCATGTAGTGGTTCATTATTAAAGATTTCATAATCAGATAAATTGAGTTGTTGTAAAGAAGAATCAGAATGATTGAACATTAAAGAAGGTAGACGCTGCAAACCATGCATCTCGTTATTTAATTTAGCTTGCAAGTTCTCTGTTTTTTCATCACAGGAAAATTTTATTTGTCTCTGATGAAGTTCGTTTATAATGTCTGCTTTGTCCAGATTACTATATAATTTTAATTTATGATTTTTCAATTTATTTTGAGAAGATACAGATTGAGTAATTATATTAATGCAATCTTGTATAGAATTGACAGGAGAATTAAGGTTTGCAACAATATCAGATGAAACATGAGCCTTTAATGGACATGACCAACAAAAAAAATGTCCACCTTTTTGCTGACCGGATTCGAATTGAGCTGCTGGGGCATCTCCTTTGAATGCTCTGATAATATCTTTTATGGCGATGCCCTCACATATTTCAATATCATTTTTTAGAGAGATTATGTCCTCCATCCGTGTGTCACTGTACATAATTTGCTGGTCTGAAGAAGGACATCTAGCAAGAAGATAGAGATTAGGCATGCCTGCACATTGATGTTAACACCGTATTTTTCTTTGTATTCAGCATCCGTTAAGTGCATAGCAGGATCATGCATAACGGCAACCATCATTAATAAGTGACTGTGGTTAGATAAAGTAGACCCATCATGCCAAAACATTAAATGTCGGTTTCTTTGAAAATTCTTTAGTTTTTCTCTCATCTCATTTAGGGACATGGTATCACTGTATTCACCAATTGTTTTGAGGTTGCATATTATTTCCTCACTTGACAAAGACGAAAGTTCAGTATCAGACATTAAACGCATATATTTTTTTTGTTTTAAGTTAATGTTTTCTCTAATATCTTGGAATGGGATTTTTCTACCCTGTACAGTGACTTCTTCTATTATTATTTTACTATCTTTAAGTATCAGTTTTTCAAATATTTGTGGTACAATTAACTCACCAAGTGTGTACACACCATTTTCTATTTTAACTTTTAATTGCTTCATTACATCGTCATTTGTTTCATCAACTAGAATTGAAATTTCTGTCTGGTTTCTAACATCCAACCTATATTAATTATAAAAATGTTTAGACAAATTGAGGTTCGGACCAAAAGTTTATAATTACAGTACATAATTTTCGGGCAAAATTTCAGAAATGCCACAAATTCTTAAAAACTGACCGAAATTGTCCGAAATAACGATTTAAATCCATTCGAAAATAAAAATCTTTTGTATTTATGTAATTTCTTATAAAAAAGTTTTCTATTTACGAATTTTCTATGTGTATTCAGATATGATTTTAATATTAAAGAACGTAAATGTTTTCTTCATTTGAAGTATGTAATATTTATGTATTTGTAGAGGCTTTGTTGACGCTTAACTGAACTGTAATTATACCCAAAATACTCATAGCAATGAAATACGTTCTCAAATTCAATAATAAATTATCCAAAGTATCACAAACTAAAAATATCATTCATGATATACCTCCTTTTTTTTCTACGCACTCTTGATGTATAATCAGTACACTCTACATCATTTTGCAAATTAAATCTGTCAAGGTTTGTTTCATCTTTTAACAGTTCTTTGATTACCTGTCCAGCATTAAGTGGTATGCAGTTGTCTATAATATTTTGTATATAAATGTTAAGATATGTATAAAATTGCATACATATTTGCTCTTGAAAGTTGAATATAAAAACTAAGGATTTAATAATACAAATGTTTAATGTAACCAAGTTATTTTGCTCCCTTCAATACCAGACATGCTTACAGAAAAGAGTATGTACCAAATCTAATTTTAAAAACTTCTCACTGAGGTAAACTGAATTAGAGCATTTGTAAATATTTGAACTATCAAACTGCTTACCCCTTACCTGTTATATTATGTAGATCAAATTGTCTTGCAAGAGTACTGTAGTTTATTGGATAATCATTGGAATAATTCTCTACTTCTTTTACACACAGTTCTTTATTCCACGAGTAGTTTGTTTTTCTACCAATGTGGCATCTTTTTCTTTTCATGCCCTATAAATGAGTTTTCTTGTGGTTACAAATTACAATTTATTTTTTGTGGTTACATATTACAAATGATTGTTATCGTATTACTTTGAATAAATGTGCCGGGGATGTCTATTTGATTTTCTAGATTTTTAGGAGGTGTTTATTCGAGGTAAGCATTCATATCAAAATTCTATCCTCATTGTCACTGCCAAATGTCTCGTTCATTATGATTGTGTTCCTATTAATGAAAAATGAAATTTCATACAAACAGTGACTAATTTTCAGTTTAAATACATGTCTTATTAATTCATTGTCTTTAACTACTCTTTCCATTGCAACTTCCTTTTGTTCAAATCCTTTATGTAATCGTATTTTGCTTCTATTCCTTAATGATATAGGTATGCCATATGCCCTGCATTAGGAATAAATAAATATTAAATTAGTCATTATTATTAGTTATTTACTTACACCAGTATCATTATATACTCTATAGAAATTTGTTACCCTAATCATAGTTTCGAAGTATGCTACTGAAACTTAAGCAGTATATACATCAACATCATAGAAAATATGTAACAAACATAATATCGATTTACACACCTTTCAACTGAAGTTTCTTTCTATTGCTCTTCTATATCTTTATTAAGTTCTTTTCCTAATGTTTGTTTTTCTTTTACTTTATCAGCGGTGTCTTTTTTAAATTTTATTTTTATTTGTTTTGTGAAACTGGTTCCAAAATCTTTTCTATAGTTTGTGTCCAACGTGTCTATTATGTTGTTAGTGATATCATTTAAAACGGTTTTATCGCAAACTAATCCAAGCTCTTTTGCTTTTTTCTTTATTATTTTTGATTTTACAGGGAATGTCAACAATCCTACCTTGTAATCACTCAAACAACCTTTACATTCAAACAAACTATGATTTTCTTTAGTCGCTTCCTTTTTCCAAATCTCTTTGGAAAACGTTTTTGAAAGGTCGTCTTTCTGTTTATAAAGTTTATTTGATTTTGAAAGGTCTTTAATAACAGGCGTAATCTTAGTAAGGTTGTCGGTAAATCTTTTGCATGTAGTTGTAAAATTTATGCTATGTGCAAAATAATCTTTAAAATTTTCGAAATTGTTGAGAGAGCACTCTGCCCTTATAGTTTTTAAGAGGTTCATTACTACTTCTGTTGTCTTGCTTTTCCGTGAATATGTGATATAGAGCTATTTTTGCAAAAAACACATGACGGGTCTAATATTGACATAATACAAAATTTTTTATAATATTGTAATATATATGATGCTTGCAATATTAATTTGCTGCCCTGATAAATTCAATTTGGCGCTCAAATATGCCCCATATTTGTTTAGACTTTTACGCAGATGCGATTGGCTCGTTACAAAAACATTACGTCATCCTTTCAGCTTCAATAAAAATATGGCGTCCTCATTATTTGAAGGACCTGAGTCATCAGTGTTTTGTTAACTGTATCCACAAAAATGTTTTTCGCTTCATTTTTTTAGAGAAACTGTGTTAGAGTAACTGCGCCAAAAGTAAAGCTTAATAAAGAAGCTGTGTATACCAAAGGTCGGATCAATGCAGATTTTACTTGAAAGTATTATTTTTTAAGAAAACCTATGAGGTACCCAGTAAAAAGGTGAAATTTTGACTAGAAAAAACTAAAATACTCTTTCAATATTAATAACTGCATTGATCCGACTATTGATATCAACAACACTGATCTATATCCAACTTCAGAGACCAAAAATACAGGTTAAGGATTCAATTTCAGCCAGCGAAAACTTTTTTTCTAAGATTTTTTTTTCAACGTCTTTGTGAAGTCTCTAACTTGGAACGGGGGTAATTGTGTTGTTTATATTTAAACAACTCGGTAGATAAACATTTCACTGACCAGAATATAATTGGGGTAACTCAAAAGAAATAGATAGCGAAGAAATGTGACATTTAAACATAGTGATATTTCTAACCTTCAAATTGGTAAATTTACGGACCCGTCCTTAAGTACATCGAGCCAAAGCCTTTAAAATGTTCTTAGCATGTTCTTAATTTTTAGTATATTCAAGCCTTATGTTCTTCTAAACTATGTTCTTATAAAAAATATGTGTAACTCCATGACTATTATAATCCGCTAACTATATAAAAAAAATCAATTTGTTGGGGAAACTGTATATTCGTAACTTGTGTAGCCACATACCGTAATACTCCGACTATCTACTTGCTGACCCTCATTCCGAATATAAGCCTATCTGTATATATGCCCATGAATTTGTATTCGACTAAAACAATTACTTTCGTTTTAAATAGTTACTATTTATTTCCTATTGTTCTATTCTGTGTACATATTTACAAATTAACGTTGTTTGAAGGTGTTACGTATCATCTTTGATGTAATAAATACAAGGAGCCAAGTAACTACAAGTCTCTCATAACAACTATCACATCAAATAGATTTCTTTCTTCAATCCCACTCTGCGCAGTCCAAGTTGTAAGCGATTGTAAAACCGAAAAAGCTTGAACAAAAAAAACAAAACAATAGCTAATGACAATTTTTTAAAGAGTGGCATCTTACCCCTCTCTTACAAACTCACTTGCCGTGTACAAAAAGATTCGCATTCTAAAAGAAAAGGGGGAAAAAAGTAAATAAATAAAATATTTTTGCGAACATTTAATTTCGCTAATTATAAAGAAACTTTTACGTTAAATTTGTGGACATCAGCCATGAGATTTTACTGGTAGAATCATATTTAAACATCCTCGCTTCAGTTTCACAATCACCTTTTAACTACGACGCTTGCATTTGCTCGATTATCTTGCGGTTGATGGATTATATTAAAACATCATGATTCTTCTTCACAAATACTACCATGTCAGTCATTGTTTTCATATGTATCATAAGTTTCTCTCCAAAAATTATTGAGAAACATTCTTGCTAGAAACCTGCGTATTGAGACAAATTGCTTACTAGAAAATTGTGTATTAATCGAGACAAATCGTTTACTAGAAAACTGCATATTAATCGAGACAAATTGCTAACTAGAAAGAGGCGGAGTTTATATAAACAATATATTACTTATGGGTGAAGAGACGATATTACCGATGTTAAGACCAACAACATATAAGGTATTGTTTACGCGCTATACCATACTGAAAATGATAAAGTCTTGGTGTAAACAGGCCATTAGAAATAAGTCCTCCTCATGTAGTTGGACCAATATTTAAGAGGTTATTTATATTTTGAAAATATAGCTATAATACGATGGAAAATATCTAAATAAGTAGATGCGAGCAGATGTTTGACACTGAATTACACCGCAGACACATCAGTGGTAAAACGATATTCGAACATACATGCTTCTCGCTGCCACATACTACTCTATCTTATTTACAGGCGCATACTAGCTACTCACTGCCTGGACACTGAAGCTCAATGCCGTATAATATCCATGTAATCAGTGTAACAAAAAACCTGAATGAATTATATAAAATGAATAAGCTAGCCTCGGTATTTGCTACGTGTCAACATATAATTTTAAACAAATATTTCATTCGAATTGAACATTAAGTGTTAATAAACTTAAACAATAGTAGATATAGTCTAATAGAAAGGTAATTTTAACACCCCGACGAATTAGACAACGTCAGTATAAGCTAGGTAATACCCTTCATACTTTTCCAATGTCGAATGTTACTCAAATAAGGTAGTAAAGTTTCACGAAAAAGTAGAAACATGATAATCATTCATGAATCAGGGAAATCATCTTGAGAATAATTAGTGAACCACATCAATAGACGTATGACGTCACACCTGTATATATAATTATACCACAAGCGATTTTTTCACAACGATAAAAACGGAGTAATATATTTGGATCCTCTTTGCCAAAGTGGACCAAGTGGACGAAAGCGAAAAAGTTTGGCAAGTCCTTCTAGAATATCGCCATGAATGCTGGTGGCTAATTTTGAAATGCTAGCACTTCGAGAACATGTTAAGAAAAGCGGCCCACTGCTGCAAAGTGATAGCAATAGTTCATCCAAACTTTGTTTGGTGGGTTAACTAGTAATCACTGTGGCAGATTTTTGAATATAGTTTCTGACTTACAGAAAACAACAATACAACAACAGTAACTAAACAAATATTCTTCGACAAGTTTAAAACAAAATAAACTATCCTCATAGATGTAAAACTCATGTTAGGAGATTATAACCAATACAATTGTATGAAAGATGGTCCAACACTACTTCGGCCAACACGAATCAGTAACATTGTCTGTTTATTTTAAATTCTAAGACTTTGATATTACTGAAGTTCAAACAACATTGTAACTTTGATGACCCATATTTACATACTGTTTACAAAGATTGAGCAAAACTAATAGCACGCAATTCGTTGATAATCAAGTTAAAGGAGAAAAGTACTAACTTTTGAAGTATCTGTTGATTGAGCAACAACACCTTCCATACTCTTTATCTTCTTCTTTTTCATTGCCAATGGGTTGACACCTTTAATTTTTTTACGTTTTGGACGAATTTCTTTTTCTTCTTCAATTGAATGAAATTCTTTAAGCTTTTTTATTCGTTGCTTTTCATATTCCGATGTTGATGTTTTACAAGTGTCTATCTACGATGAAGTATTTTACAGAATTATTAGTAAGTTAGATAGACCATGAATAAGAAAGCTAGTGTAAATTAACAATGCAATGCTTTTCATTCTCAAAAAGGTATTTTACAACTGCAATGGAGGTTTGTGATGTACCGGTATAAGGGACTGTCTTAAAAGTTCCTACCAAAAACAACTGTTTAGAGTTTTAAAGAAACTCAATAAATATGAACTACACAGAATGATACGAACAAAACACCCCTGAGGTGTTATAGAACACTCATGTTGGGTGTTCACGGCAATCAATAATTTGGAACACCTTGTGGGTGTTCTAAAACACCCGTATTGGGTGTTCTATTTTTCGAAAAAAAATAGGGGTGTTCTACTTTTATTACCTTATCGGGAAGAAAAGGTCGGGCAAAAGTCACTTTCGCCGACTACTGTAAAAGTCTATAAGAAAAGATTACCTTACGTGGATTAATTTTTGCGCGGATTAATTTTCGCGGACACCTAATATTGGAGTCTTTCGCGCGGATTAATTTCCGCGGATGGTCGGAAATCCAGATATTTTCGCGGAAAATTGTAAAATCCACGTAAGGTAGCTAGCAAATTTTGGCCAAATGACTAAATTTATCCCCGATTTAATTTTCCCCCGACTTTGCTTTACTTTATCCCCGATAAGATATATCGTATTTTCTCAAATAGATTCTATATTTTTTGTTTTTCCAAAAAGCGCGGACTCTATTTAAGGGGGCGATTTCTACCCTGTGGGCAAAAACCTGTTCAAAGGTATTTTGCTGACTTTGAACAGGTTTTCCCTATTTACTTATGAAACCATGGCATTGCATTCGAATTTGCTTGAAACTGTGTAAAGCGTTTTGAAATTTCATCTACCTAAAATATTAGCCATACCACTTTTTCAAGTTCATGAACATTTTGCAGAGAATCGCCAACAGCTGAGACAGTGGAGATTTTTGTTCTTTCTCCTTCTCTCGTCTGACACAAACGGTAAAGGAAATTCAACGAATACTCGTTTATAAGTCCACTAATGTAGAAGATATTGTCAGGCGCTGAAAGATATTGTCAGGCGCTGAAAGACATTGGCCGGCGTTGAAAGATATTGGCCGGCGTTGAAAGATATTGGCAGGCATTGAAAGATATTTTTGTTATGCCTTATGTGCGCTACTACCATTACTTTACGTGAATTTTTGCGCGGGTTTATTTTTGTGGATGGCAAAAATTGAGTATTTCGTGGGGATTATTTTTCACGGATGGTTAAAAAGTGTATATTTCGCACAGATTTATTTTTGCGCCCTCCTATTTTTTTGGAGAAAATATTCTTTAGGTATAAATAACAGATTTATAAATACCAAGTACTCATTATCACTTTCGATACCTTTAATACGATGAAATCTTTATATTTAAAGCTAATATTGGCAGGAGCTGAAAGATATTGGCAAGCGTTGAAAGATATTGGCAGCTTCGAAAGATATTGGCAGGCGCAGACAGTTACATTTTCGGATAGCTGCTTTGTCTGAAAATGCAACTGTCTAAAGTTTTTGGGAATTAATGTACTGTTTCCGATTTGGACCTTGTCTGGTATCATGATACAAACCCTTGGCCAAGCTTTAAGTTCCTCAGCCGAGCATTTTAAACTTCAACAAAGTAAAATAATATCTGCATCGCAAAGTACCTCAAGAGGATTAATTTTCGTGAATTTCACGAATTTTACCCAAATTTGCGAAATATTTGAACGTCACAATTGTATTCGCGAAATATTTGAATTTCATGAATTCGCGAAAAATTTTATTCGCAAAATATTCCAAAAATCGCCGATTCGCGAAATTTTCGTTAAAACATGATTTTTAGTGTTTTCTTTTTCTCTATGTATGAGGTTCGGAAATCCCGAGTTAAGAAAACCGAGTTACGGGCCCGAGTTACGAATATGACGTCATAACCCGAGTTA